>OY744470.1:5272226-5476428 GCA_963556145.1 Hygrocybe punicea
TGAAGCTTCAAAAGCTTCATATGCTATCAAAAAACTCAACCACAATCATTCTCCCGGAGTGGTTCAAGACACTTGAGAACCTGGAGTTGGCGAGTTGAATGATGCCAAGAGATGTTACGACACGGTGGAACTCCACCTTTGACTTGATACATTTTGCAGTGGACTATCACCAGGCCATCGACGAGATCAGTGCAGATTGAGTCCTGAATTTATGCCAGTATGAATTGAGTGAAGCAGAATGGGAGATGGCAAGTCAGCTGTGCGACGTACTCAAGGTCAATGTTTGTGACTTTGCTGTCTGAGACCTTTTGACCCAATGCGGTCGCAGATCTTTAAAGATGCTACACTATATTTCTCTCGTGCTATGCCAAATCTTGCAACTGTCATTCCGGCTATGGACCACATTGATCAGATACTGACAACCAATGCACTGACAATGCCGCAAGTTCCTGCTCTGCAGCATCTAAAGCTTTGCTGGCTTGCTTTTTTGGTATGTTGAATTGCTTAATGATGGTTTTTGCAACTAAACTAAGGATGTGATTAAAGCACCGTGTTTGGTTGGCAGCGCCAGGGAATTTTGTCAGGATTTTCAACAGCTTGACGATCATCACATCGTTGGGCGAGGCATTGTCACAAGTGATACTGAGTATCTACACCAAATTGGTAAGTGATAGTGTTTTTATATAAGTGCATTGATGATCCACCTTATCACACAAACCAAATTCGTTGAGCACCTTTGCAAAAGCCATCGCAAGATTGATGCTAGAATGGGACACTGCCACTTCAATGAGGTCGAGAAGTAAACATAAAGGTGTGCCTTCAATTTCCAGATGTACAGTGATTGCAATAAATGCACGATGGTTAGGTGAAGTCCATGTGTCGGTAGCAAAACTCAGTGCACCTTCATGCTCCTGTAACATCTTGGCAATGCGTTGACGGGCCCTCACAAACACCTGCTTGACATCGCAGGATACCGTGGATAGCGACGGTATGCAATAGTTCAGCCATCCCATCTTCATCAATGAGTGAAAACCACGATTGTTGACAATGTTGAAGGGTTGGGTACTCTCGGCAACCCAATGAACGATCTCCGCTCTGCAGATCCCTGTCAGATACACAATAAACAAGCTTGCAAAACTCACCATGATTCAGTTGTTGTATGTTGACGGTGAGAGTAAGTGACCTTCCCCTTCCCCTTCCTCTCAAAGGCAGTTGTTATTGACGATGGATTCAGGGCACCATTCACAACTGTTTCACGGACATCATTAGCACATTTTGCTCCATTGGCAGCTTTCACGACATCAGGGCCCCAGCGCTTCCGTGCATGTTTATGCATATTACCGGTAGAATTCAAATCCTTTTTATCAAGAAACCTTCAAATGGATCTTGTCCGATGCAAACAAGCCTTTGCTGCACACTCAAACACATGGCAACGATGGCTGTCAACATACTCAATATGGGGTATGGGTTTGAAGAAGGCATAGATAGGTGCTTGCCAGTCTTGAGCAAGTTGTTCTGATAATTATATTGTGTTGTTCAGCTTGATCTCGAAAAATAGAGTCCAAAGCTCACTGAGCTGCTCTCCCTCATCTTCGCTCTCAACCTTGATTGGCTCAAGTACTGGATTATCCTCTTCAAAAGCTTCAGACATGATTTCATCACTTGAGGGATCAAGAACTCCTCCAATATTGGACAGAGTATCATCTTCTTAGTCGGTAACAAATGCTCGCCTCGAGGAACTTGGAGCGGAGGCCAGGGAAGCAGCCACAGAGGTAGCTTTTAGGGAAGTTACCCTTGACAATGCAGGCATTGAAAGTGATGCTTGGGAAGACACTTGTGATTTCGACCTCAGTGCAAGCAGTGCAGACTTAGCAATGGTGGACTTCTGGGTAGTATTTCCCTTTGGGGCTTTCTTCATTGCAGTTTTTTTCTTAGTGGGAGCCATGGGAGAATTTTTGGTCTCTGATTTGAGTCACAACTTGTAGTATCAAAACATGTGGGGACTGCATGTATAGTGTAAGATCCATAGCTCATACCTGTCAAAACCCGCTGACCCGTGCCATGGGTATGGGTCATGCATGGGTTGAGAAATTGGTACCCAGACCCAGAGTTACCCATACCCATGACCCACGTGGGTCACATGACCCCTGACATTCACTATGTCTCGCAGTCAAGTAGAGGTCCTGCCTAATCTTTCTATGACAGATTATTCCTCTCAAGGCAAAACAAGGCCTTATAATACAGTAGACCTTAACAATTGCTGCAGTCATCAATCATATTACACTGCCCTGTCACAGAGTGCTTCAGTATCTGGCACTATAATTTTGCAAGGATTTGATGCAAGAAAGATAACTGGTGGTGCTTCTGGAGTATTGCATCAGGAATTTCATGAGCTGGAACTTCTGGATGAAATTGTACATTTGAGATATGAAGGCAAGTTACAAAAAACTGTTACTGGTGATTGCAGGAATACACTAATTCATACCTTTAGGAAGTGGAAAGGTGAACTTTATGTTCCTGCAAAAGTGCACAAAGCCATTCGTTGGAACAAGTCTGACATGTTTGCTGTAAATTCAAATGAGAATGATATTCCCTGGCAAATTCTAGGAAAGACACCAAAAATTCCCAAGAATATTACTCCCAAGTCACAATATATACCTGCACAAGGAACTGCTTCTGCACATCTTGGTAAAACCTCTGCCTCTAAGAGAAAAATTAGTGGTTCTTGTATTGCACCACAGAAAGAGTGGCGAAAAACAAGTCATACATTTGTGGATGGTCCAACAACTTCCATAGATATTCCACTGGGTACTTGTTGGAGCAATAACAGTTGTGCATATGATTCTGTTTTATCCATACTTTATGCTATCTGGCAGGATGATACAACTACATACTCAACTTTTTTTGAGAACATAAATCCACAGTTTCTGGGTGTTTTGGCAGATGGGTTTTCAAGGCACACTGTTGGTGAGTCCTCCTTGGAAGATGTACAAGATTATTTAAGGTGCTGTTTACATCAATATGATCCTGCTAAATCTCCTTGGGGAAGGTTTATTAGTATTGATACATTATGTTGTACTTTGCTGCAAAGTGAGATTCCTATTCTTTCTTCCTGTATTCCTTGCCCTCAACGTCACCCTGTTGCAAGACAGCAAGCTGCATCGTGTAGATGTTGGAAGAATTGACTTTGAATCAATTCAAGATGAAATTGATCTCTTTGTAATTTCTCTTGCTTCAAAGTGTCCGGTCTGCAATGACTTCCCACTCCAGAAATTCCATTTTGTAAGTGCTTCCCAGTTACTTGCCTTTGCTGTATCTATGACAATCACTACTGTGAATCATCACTTGTCAGTGATAAGTGGAACCAAGTCAGTATTGTCTCAGAGGGGTTATATATCATGGGAGTGACCACTTCACCTCTCGTATCATCAGTTCAGCAGGTCATGTTTGGTTTCATGATGGAATTGTCACAACAAGATCTACTGAATATGAAGGAATGTTGGAAGATGTTGTTCTAACTGTCTGCAAGTTCAAACAACCATGTGTCTTACAGCCCTTTGCAGCAAGCTTGACGCTAACTCAAAATTTTTGAAGTTTAGAAAAATAAAAGTAATTCAGCTATATCTCATGAAGTACTACATGGATTGAGATGGTTATAGAGGGAAATTTGTACTATTTCTAAAGGGCTATCTACTCCTGTAATTATATTTGGACAATGTTTAGTGTATGGTGAGTTGTGGATGAAATAGAAGGTAAACCAGTATTTTTTGACATCCAAAATGATATTGTCAAATTATGGCATCAAATGAGCTCCTATGAACAAGATTGTAGGGAGGAAATTGTTCAGTTTTGTAAGGGCTAGAAGCTCATATACCGTATTTTTCTTTATCTTTGTCATTTGAGCCTATCATCATGATTCTTGTAAGGTTTCAAGCCTCATGCAGACAAACATAGTATATATGTAATATTTGGCTCAAAGGACAAAAATAAAGCAAATCACAGTATACATACTTCTAGCCCTTAAAAAACTGAACAATTTCCTTCCTACAATCTTGTTCGTAGGAGCTCATTTGATGCCATAATTTGACAATATCATTTAGGATGTCAAAAAATACTGGTTTACCTTCTATTTCATCCACAACTCACCATACACTAAACATTGTCCAAATATAATTACAGGAGTAGATAGCCCTTTAGAAATAGTACAAATTTCCCTCTATAACCATCTCAATCCATGCAGTACTTCATGAGATATAGCTGAATTACTTTTATTTTTCTAAACTTCAAAAATTTTGAGTTAGTGTCAAGCTTGCTGCAAACGGCTGTAATATATGTTCTCATGTAGGTGATGTCAATTGTAAACTTAAATATAGTCTTATAACTTGAATACTAAAAAAGCTAATTTTACATGGTAATTTACAGCATATTTCATAAAGGTAGGCCGCAACCAAAAAAAAAAAAAAAGTTGACTAAGCTCGGTCACTGCCGGGTAGCGGCTGTGGCTGAGCTACAGAAACTACATTTCTTCAGTGAGAACAATGCTATCTAATCCCAATAGTAGTCCCAGCCTTAAATAAGTATATGTGGACCCTTTGAGAGCATTTCTTATGGGAAAAAATACCCATAGGTAATTTCTAGAAGAGAAGCTTTCCATTTTAGGTAGTGTGGCTCATTGATATGTGCATTTAGATACTATCACCATCTAAAATCTTGTTGTATTTCATTTTATCTGAGTGAAAGGTTGATTTTACTACTACTGGATTTTTTAAAGAAGTTTTGGAATACTCCCTGGGTCATTGTAAATATTTTATGAAATTGGACCTTAGGTTTTCCCTTTTTGGAGTAAACTGGCATAGGTGGCTCAAACCTCACCAGAATTCACAATTTTTCCTGAACAAAGTGTCCTCAGCAGGTCTACATATATTTATGGCTGGGACTACTATTGGGATTAGATAGCATTGTTCTCACTGAAGAAATGTAGTTTCTGTAGCTCAGCCACAGCCGGCAGTGACCGAGCTTAGTCAACTTTTTTTTTTTTTGGTTGCGGCCTACCTTTATGAAATACGCTGTAATAATTCTACGACATTTGTAGGGCAAGGACTTGGATATGCCGTGCGAAGCAACGGCCCTCTAGAACAAGTAATTTTTTTTTTCTGCAACACACACCAGTATCGGGCCGATTTTTTGACAGACTCTACTTAGCAATTCAGCCTGTGTAATGATATCTTTCACAAGAATCGCTCCCAATGAGCCTGATGGACATCAGTCGCAGGATTCATGCTCCTCGCCGCATTTTGAATAACCTCCGACTTCTCCGTTTCATACACATCCGGGAAAACACGGGACCGGAGCAGTAATTTATGGAACACATCATCATCCTTGATCGGTCTAAATGTCTCTTGCGATGCTTTTCCGCACCAGATATCAAAGGCCGTATATTTGTCGGCCTGAAATTTCTCCTTGAAGGCACCTTTCCTTCGAGGCTGTGTCCTTTCCGCATGCTTGAGAGCCGTCACACACGAAGTTGACGAGGCCAGCGCAAACACCAGGCGAATGATAGGGACGGGGGATGTTTCATTTTCATCGAAGAAATGAGTCTGATAAGGATTCATCATGTCAAAGAGATATTCATGCGGTTTCGCCTGGAATGTCTCATCGTTCTTGTCTTGAACAAAGAATGCCGAGACATTTTCCCGTCGCAAAACATTGTCCCAGTATAAGAAAGGGACCACAACATCGACGCCATACTGAAAATCCGCACAGATGCCAGCGGCGCCACGGGCGATAAGACCCCAGAGGTGTCTTCGGTTGATGACTTTACGGTTATGGAATTTGACAAAGTGATTGAAGTATATGCGGGAGTTGCGAAATGTGTCCTCCAGAGTTTTGTCTGCTTCTTCGGAAGTCCTCGCCCTTATTGGCTTTGAATGGAGGACTTCGTCATGAGCCGCAGGCGCTATCAGCTCTCGAATGAAGTCGTTCACTGGAATGATGCGGCTCTGTAACCTAGTCGCAGCTGTATCGCGTGCTTCCAGACATAATATCATGGCAATGAGCTCCCCCCGATTCCCATTATCGAGTCCTGGATGTTCTAGTTCAGCGAGTAGGCAGCGGGCAAGATCGAACGCGGGACTTCGCATAAGAAGGTATGATGCTTCAGATAGCACAGGTTCTGATGGAGCGACGGTGACAGCGGTCTCAAATCCGGAATCCACGCTGAGGCAGACACGCATGTGCTTCTCTACGAGAGTCCTTTCCATGTCCTGGGAACGCAGAGTCCTTGCGTTGACCTCCAATGGGATACGTACAGACATACATGCCATTTTCTCTACGTCAGTCAGGTTGCGAACGAAGTCTTCGGAGGATGAGAACGGTTTGCAGAGTAATTTTTCTCCTGCGAACATGACGCTCGATTTCTTGATGTCATCGTCGCCTGTAATGTATCGAGCCGCAAATCTACCAACGTGTTAGCTTCCTGCGTACAATGGAGAATAGTAACACCATGAACTTCAACGAGGACACCTCATCCAGCGTCGTCTGACCACTGAAGACCTTTTCAGCCAACTGGTCAAATCCAAGTTCACAAAATGGGGGTATTAAACTCAGTAATCCCTGTTGCATTCGATCGGAATTATCGTTATTCTGAGATGGCCTGAATTGATTAATTTTTTCAGTCGTCGAAAGGAAGACAGAGAAGCAAGGGTGTGAGTGAATAACCCGAAGCGCGCGTCTGAGTTCAGAAAATCTGGACCATAGACCATCGATATAATCCTTCTCGATTGTCGCCAAGGGATGCGCCTCATCAAATGAAAGAATCAAGGCTGGCAGATAGTCTTTTAGGACATCGAAATCCTTGATTAAGTACTCCATCAACTTTCCGATCGCCTCCTTGAGATT
This sequence comes from Hygrocybe punicea, assembly GCA_963556145.1. Lineage (NCBI taxonomy): Eukaryota > Fungi > Basidiomycota > Agaricomycetes > Agaricales > Hygrophoraceae > Hygrocybe > Hygrocybe punicea. The sequence continues at coordinate 5,279,124 of OY744470.1, forward strand.
GTGTTTGACCGCATTGCCTTCCGCATCCTCAGTTGTGCTGAATGACAATCCAGGCGATGATGGCATTGGTTTTCCGGGAGGAGTCGATGGTGACGGTGGCAACCAGATTTGTCAAAAGTAATACATTGAGATCAATCTGGAGATGAAACCCAATGGGCATACTTCATCTGCGAGGTCCAACACTTCCGCATAGAATTGTCTTCGTGTTTGACCTTGACGAGAAAAAGTTTGACCCGCTGTCATTAACAGTCGAAATTTAGACTCCAATGATTTGGGGCGTTCATAGTTGGAGAGGGGTGAAATATGAGCCATTTTGGCATCGATTTGTTGCAAATAACGAAGTAGGATGACGAATACCGCGCATAAAAATGCACCGGCTCGTGTGAAAGCCTCCATCTTGGTCTTTCCCTTGAGAAGCCAGTCGCGTACATCATCATCTGGGGGTGGAAAGCCTAGTGCCACGGTCAATGCCTGCGGAACTGCTTAGGTTTAAGAACTTACCTTCCGACTCTCCACGGAGATTCAGAGGTACGACCAAGTGCTTTTTTGAAAGCTCGTCAATCGCGCGCGACTTTCCCATGCCTGAGGATTGGATGATTGATGTATATCGGGCATAGTTGTCTTCGTCTTTCCGGTAACTCGCCAAGTAGTCATATAGTAGATCATCTGCGTTACCGACATATTCGAGGTCCCAAGATTGCATGGTTGCTTCATAGGTTACAATTAGTGTGAGATTGGTGAAAGCAACAGAACACCGACCTGACACGCTCTGCCCAGTAGAAACACGCTGAGGCAGGTTGTCCACTAGTCGTCGAGGCCCTCGTGCAACAGGCCACAAGATTTCTAGGCAGTGTTAAGTTGATAGTAACGCATATTTTTGGACAGCGAGTGCACCTAGTTGTCGTACTTCCTTGAACGACCCTGCTTGCCACGCATTCCTTAGTATCGTTACGATGGAGGGCTCACGATCAAGCAGTTCCTCTGCTTCGTCAGTTGTGAGTGTTGTGAGCCTCCTGTCCATAGTAATGTGCGCGAGAAGTACAGATAAATCAGGCTCCCTATTCAACTCCCAGAATGCACTGAATGACTTCAAGATCTTCGCATCGAGTGGCTCGTGATCGTCACCGGTGAAGACATCGCGCTGTAGTTCAAGTGGAGTAGTGGAAGGTTCAGATACAACGTCATCTAGATTGTCAGGTAAATTGGAGGCTTGGCGGCGAGCAGTAGGATGTTCCCCCAGGGTCAACGGGATAAGTGCTTTGCGCTTTGGACGACGATGCATGCCCTTTTGTATCAACTTGGGGTCTTTTTGACCGTCAATTGGCGCACGGTCCAGCCACGGTTAATCGTCCAAAGAAGGCAATCCAGCTCGCCACCGTTCTCGATGGTCTCTCGGCGAGTCGTTTTCTCGCAGATTACAATGGCGTTCACTCACCTTTCGATTCGTGGCATGCCTGCCAGTGTGGTTTAAGGGAGCATCCAGAGGAAGCGCGAGCGGGCGTGTCGCGCATGACCATCAAGAAGGTCTGTACGAGTGATGGATTAGCAGAGTCACTCACTGATGATTGGGTTATCTCAACCAACGGGCAATGACAACGACAACGATGATAGATGGGGCAAACACAACAGCGAGAGAGAATGAGGATGACAAGTCCCCACCCCTCTCCCTGCTGCCCAGCCCTACTTCCCCAGCACACCTCGCGAGTGTGGACGGCCGCATCAATTGACGCGCGCACGATGTTCGCGAGGTGAACACAGGGCCGATGAGGAGACGAGGACGACAAGTCCCCGCCCTCTCCCTGCTGCCCAGCCTCTACCTTGTCTCCCTAACACCTCGCAAATGCAGATAGCCGTGTCAATTCACATCTCAGTTGCAGATGAAGATGCAATTTCGGTTGTCTACGGCCAAGGCTCCGGTGCCTTTGACAAGTCGCCGTTCTACTCCGCCTTTGTTGGGGACCACCCTTCCATCTTTTCTACTATGGACCGTCAAGACCACGCCCAGAAGCCACGATTGCTCTCCCAAGCATTCTCTTATCGTTCGGTTGTAAAGTTTGAACCATTACTCCGAGCTACTCTGGGCCAACTCGAGCAAAAACCTCGACGCACTTTGGGTTTCAACTACTTGGCATTTGACATTCTTTCCGTTCTGGCATTTGGGGAACCTATTGGGATGTTAGCAAATGTACGTGCTTCGATGAATATCTCGCTATACAACTATGGTCATGACTTTCTGCTGCCATGCAGGGATCAGTAGACGAAGTACGTTTGGGTTCTCCAGATCGTTTATTTCGTTTATAAACGCTCCATCGTAGCGTGAACATTTTGTAATTCATCCTGGACCCGTTCTTCATGCGAGGACACAAATCATGGACTGGCTTTTAATCGACCTTGCCAGGGCCTATCACGTTTTCCCTGCTTCGCTGATGAGGCTCTAATCCGGTGTACTGGCCGGTCTCAACTTGCTAAATGGCTAAGCTTATATGTTGTCGCAGGTGTTTCACCGAGATGGGTTTCATTGTTTGTTTTCCAATCTTCCTTTCACTGGAGACTCGGCGATCATACCCAGTTGTGCATGAAGGTAGGGCTGATCAATCAAGCAAACAATTCCACCATTTACGCTCCATTTAGACCCAATCATATCATGCAATCGAAACTTTCACCGGCGACATCTTGACTGCTAAGATCGTTCACGAACTCATAAACAATTCATGTAACGCCTTGGATCTGCAAAACGACGTGCGCGATTCGATGGATAAGTTTCTTACTTGAGGGCATTGAGGCGATTTCTGGTGACCATCAGGTGCGTCTATGAAGATACGGTCCTTTGCTTGCAGTTACATATTGACAATAGTGGAGATATTATTTTCCGAGTTGTCCGGTATAAAACTCCAAGGCGGCCAAGAAATCGTGTTTGGAACAACGTAAGGGGTCGGTGATACAAATTGGCTATCCTGATCTCCCATCTTTGCAACCTCCATCTGGCCGTTGCTCGGGTCTCCGCCGCCGCCGCCGCCTCTGGGGCAGCAGAAGTGTTTGACGGATATCTCAATGATGATGACATTAATATTGATGCAATATTGATGAATGGTTGTGGAACTTCCTATCGGTCCATTTGTCTCAAGCTGTTAAACACCGCATGAGCACATTACCACCTCCATAACGCTGTAATAGAGTAACCAACCGAGACTCTTCCAACCGCTTCCAAATGATTGTCGTGATGAGTCCGAGACTGTACTGTACGACTAGTACTAGTAGAACCCAGCATAACGTACAAGTTGAGGGACCAGATTATGAAGATAACGGATACGGCCCATCGACATAAAGAATTTGGTGTTCTATAGCTATAGCAGACCGCCCTAGCAGCAAATGCTTACACTTGTACGGATAAGTCCCTTACTGTATGCCGTTATAACCGAGTACGGACTACGCCTTGCGCACACATGCGGCGGGCGGTCACAGTGGCTACAGCCCGTCGATAACTCAGTTAAGCACGACGGTTTGTACAAACCATATTAGTTAATGAAACAGTATATATAAACCGTTCACTCAGATGGTATTGATGAACCATGTTAGACCATTTTCATATTAACAATAAAAAATTTCGGCGACGGGGTATGTTGACAAGACTGATGGATCCGACTATGGCAGAAATATGAATGGCTACTCTCCAATCCCAAGCCTCAATCTATACTGAGCAAGCAATGCATCTTTTTGTACTATCTCCTCCCTCTGTGACATCGCTTGGTTCACCGCTTGCTCCGTCTCGACCTTTTGTTGTGCCAAAGCTCGGAGTGCAGCCCGTGCCTCAGCCTCGGCAGCTTCAGCAGTCTTGTTAGCCTGGGCCAAGGCCAAGGCCAACTCAAGTGCCTCCTTGCGCCTTGCGTTGATTAGTCCACTTATCAAGATATTAAATTGATTCACAAGCTGTTGCATGTCGGATTTGGCCTCTCGACGAAGACGGGGGGAAGTGTAATGGATGATTTGGCTGGTGGAATTTGGCTGCTGGGCGACAATAAATAGCCAGCAGTTCGTTTCGAGACTCACACGTTCGGCCTGAAGTTATAGGATAAGTAATCGGCATCAGAGAGTGAAAGAAAGATATACACACACGGACCACTATCTCCTCCATGCAGCGAACAAACCGGTGGGCCGCTTTACCGGAACCTGTCTCGAGCTGGCGCATAGGCTTGGTCCTAAGGATAGCTGAAGGCCAATAAAGATCAGATACAAGGACATTCGGTGTATCACCCACTCCAGTGGTTATTTCCACGCATAGCACCCTCGACGACACCATAAAGTTGATTCTGATTAGTTACTCGTGTACGTGATTTCTTTTCAGTCGAAGGGACAGGGGACGTGGTATCAGACGTGGTATCAGCTGTCAGAGATGGGTCGATGATGGGAACCTTGGCGATTTTTTATTGATACCGTTTTTCCCTGGTAACAAAAAAATAGGAACTCACATAAGGCACATCTGGGGAGATTGTGTTTGATGGGGTCGGCGTGATGGATGGTCGTGGATTTTGTGCATCTTCGGTAGCATGTCTTGAGAGAGATACTGCTCGAGAAGATGGGTGTCCGACACAGGCTGCCCACCTGATGGGCCTGGGATGTTGTTAAAAAAGCACTGAGGCATCAAAGAATTGGTGTACATATAATGCAAGACAAGTGGTGCATACCTCATCCAAGATATTGTCTGGCCGAGCGCCAGGAATGACAGGAGCATCACTTGTAGCACGCATCTGTAAATCTTTAAGTGAATAGTTCTGCTGGGAGAGTGTAATGCGTACCAGTAAGTACTTTCTCCCCGTTTGCGTGTGCTCACACTGTACTCTAAGAGGGTTGCCTGGGCATTTCTTGCAATGTCGAGCACCACGGGAGCGCGCAGGTGCCATTGTTTCAAGATCAGGAGGTTGAGTCAAGGAGATAAAACAGAAGTTTGTTTGTTTTGATGTTGAACGGTGGAGATATACCATTTGTGCCATGACTAGGGGACGGTACGATAGAGTCGGAGACGGTATCCCAATATGGGAATCCAGCACCGTTTCTCCAACTTGAAGTCCTCAATGGCGGATGACCCAGGATCCCCCCTCCAGCAGATCTTCCTAGATTCTCCACCTGCTTCACCTGTTTCCCCTGCAACTATTGATCCTTCCCCTTCATTTCATCACTCCCTCTGTCTCAACTCAAATACAAACACCCTGAGTCTGACTCCTGCAAAACGCCCCAGGAAAAAATACACGCGAAACCCTGCCCGTCGAAAGGGTTTCCATATGAGGGCTTACGAGATCAAGATTCCCAGTGCGAGGCTTCGGACCCGGCTTCAGAGATCAGCTTGGACCTCTCCGGACCAAATTATACGTCCTCAAGATCTCCTTCACCACTCCCGATCCAATCGACTACGCTGGCAGAAGATGATGTATATGAGCAATATGTTGCTTTGGTTCTGGCCGATTATATCCCATTTTATCAGATCTCCCCAACTATATATGTTACACAAGGTTGGGATCGGAAGGCCAATGAAACGACGGTATATTCTTCCATTTGATGTTGGATACTCTACTGATCATTCTGTAGTCTTATTGGTACCATCTGCAATGTAAACGAATCGGTGAGGAATGGGTGGTTGTGTGTTTTTGCCCCTCCAGCACCGCTGGTCCCTGCCTGCACCTGCGATTTGCTCAAGATCACAATGAGGAACATTTCCCCGATGACAATCTTCAACTTAACAGTAAATATTCTCACCGATTGCATAAGTTAACTCATTAAATTGTTCCAGGTGATACAGACGAAGTCATTCTTTTCTCGCGCGAAGCTGCGAGTGACAACATATATCTCAATCATTTTTCCGTCATTTTTGCAGGTCAGACCCCGGTGAAAAGTCGTGCAGTGGTTTCATACAGTGGAGATGATACGGGCTCAGGGAAATGGGCATGCCAGAAGGACCGGGGCATGATATGTGGCCATATCCAGAAAGCACGTCACGGACTGCAGAAATTGGTTCAGGCGGATCCTACAGCGAGGGATGAAACGGTTCGTGAAGGACCTGTAGTTTTGGGTGAGTCAATTATTTATTGGTGCTACTGTCGTGCTCACATGTCATGCAAGTTCCTCGCATTCGTGTGGCCACAACTCACAACAAGGCAATATCTTACTTGCGTACACATGTACCAATCTGGGCCCTGCTTCCAGGTGATCCCCCACTCTATCCACGACCACCGCCCCTGCAAAATCTGCCTCCCATACTGCGATTGGACGAGACATTGTCTTGCCTATGTTCCGCGCTGTACAACCCTTTTGTGGCATCAGAAGAGCGCATATGTACTATTTATACCACGACACATGGCTATCCAGTAAAGATTCAACTCCAACGCTGTCCAAGTTGTCCTCACAGATACCGCCGGTTCATTGGCCCAGAACCACGGAACCTAGGTCTCTTCAATTTCAACAACCTGCTTATCTTCACACATTCCCTTCTTGACGAGTATACCAGCGCATTTACATCATCAGAAACACCGTTTGCAGCCTGGGTGGTTACTGTGTCTCGTCGGTATCAAGCCCATGAGTCTGGTGTTGCGTTTGTCAGCGAGAAAATGTTTCGAAATGTATGGTTCTCGTACAGTCAACTGCAGTGCCTGGACACCGACATGCACTGCCCCGAGTGCGGTGCAGATCCCAAGATACTATCTGGGATGGCATCATGCTTGCCTTTAGCCAGAAGCATCAGCTTCCATCCCTGCGGCCGCCAACAATGCCACACGAGAAGTCATTGCAGAGACAAGAAGTACGTTACCGTAGCGGACAACAGTTGATTCCACAAGCCCCAATCCGCAAAGCTGTTCGTTTCGTCATTCAAGGCCGTTCTCTTGTCGTGAACTCAGATGATGATTGGTCTGACAATGGTGCAGAGAATCAGAGCCAAAAAAACAGTAGATCGGAGAAAGTGAAAGAAGATTTGATATCCCGTGTCGAGGCAATCCCAGATGTCTGCGCAAAACTGGAGGGGGTAGACAGGTCTTTGAGTGCTCTATTCACCGAAATTTATGGTATAGCAGCATTGGTTGCGGGGAAGGATCCGCCTCTAGCATACAAACGGTTGTTTATCCAGGTGAGCAGAGTGAGGTCATAAAATTTGATCGCAAATCTCATATCAGACTAGCTCTCAGCCGAAGAATCAGTGCTTCAAATGGTCAATCGACCTGCAATGAAGGCACTCTCCCTATTCATATCTGAGCCAACAACTCTGAATGCCTCTCGTCTTGTTAGCATTCCATGCATCCACGAAGTACTACAATACCACGAATTCCGTCAGCAAGAATATCCACACCATCTTCTTGGACTATGCAGATGGATCCACTACCGGGTTCATGGTGCTTTAGTTGGACTCATTATATATCCTGCTCCAGAAATTGATCTCGACGCAAACCAGGCTGACCCAGGGTGGAAAGCGGTGAGTACAGTGCACCATGATTTGACCATTCTGACCTCTTGTGAACAGACTGGATGCTTCTACTCTAAACCGCAGATTCGACATCATCCTGAATACCCTTACCTGGCGAATGACTTACACAATGAACCCGGGGCCCGACGAGCTAAATGCTCAAAATACTACTCAAGATATGGGGAACAGCGTCTCACGGGAGGGATCATGTGTGTATGGTGCACACATTCAGTGTGTTATGGATTCCACTGTATCCCCAAAGCAGAGGGACGCAACGACGTATTCTCAGCCATTATCACTCAGTGGGTAAAGGCACCACGGACTGTTGTCTATGACTTCAGCTGCGCATTGGGCCCTTACTGCATGACGCGGGAGCCTGACTTTTTCGCCGACACTTTGTTTGTCATTGACACTTTTCATGCGAAAGGTCATACCAAATGTTCACCTGCAGCGTTTCTGTCTACATATGCCAACACTGATCCCCGGCTCGCCCGCATCAACTCTAGCGCTGCAGAATGTGGTAATGGAGGACTCCATCGGATTCGAAAGTCAGTCAGCTATATGTCCCAGGATCGTGCCATCGTGTACACGAAAATTTTTCTTTCTATTTGGAACCGATGTCGGATTCGTAAACTACTAGGATTGGATACATGAAAGGGGGGGCTTCCATGTATAACAAGTGTTCCTTGTATTCTGAATTGAATGTTGATTCCCTCTTCGAGTTATCCCTTAGAACAAAAAATGGAAAAGGTACCCAATGCAACGTGTTCCTTGTTGCCGGCAATATGAATTCATCCCTATCAGACAATAATCTAAAAATTTTGAAATGTTATAGATATCCTAGTACCTTCAACACAGCAATGTCGTACACTCGCTCTGCATGCCTAAAGACAACGAAACCATGAAAGCGCTCGGTGAGAAGTCAACCTGAATGAATGTACAGTGGTACTCACCATTATTCTCACAGATAACGAGATTCTAGCTGCACAGGTGGCAGTTGAGAGTGCAAGAGTAGGTTTAGTCCGCATAAATTTGAGAACGGCTGCAAGGAAAAAAGGTGGAGGTAAAGGTGGGTGGTTGCACTCAGTTACATATAAAGAACTGACCTAGAAGCAGCTGCGGTGCAAACTGCAACCACACACTTGGAGGAGGCAAATGCCCATTTGAACGAGCTTTATGAGAGGCTTGCTATCATTGAGCAGGCCATGTCGAGTGTAGATCCAGATGATCGCAATCATGCTGAGGTTGATATAGCAGAAAAGGCGGCGACAGATGGCGAGCCGTTGGGCAACCAAGACTCCGACTCCCTAACAACATTGAACTCCGGAGAGGGCCCCCCATCCACTGATATGGGGGGTAAAGTGGGCGATACCAGTGACACAACCCATACCAATGTAAACACGGAAACTGATGGGAAGGGAGGTGTGTGGTTGCATAAGCGAAAAAAAAGAAAACAAGATGGAGGTGACGGTCAGAATGACGAGGATGTGCAAGATGATTCAGATGTACCTACCAAGCAGGTAGACCTCGAGAAGTTGGCCGGTATTTCTAGTTTTCTCAAAGATTCGAGTCATCTGAGGACTGACATTGTATACCGGTACAACAGGAATTGGACGCAAAGAGATTGAGGCTTTCCTTGAGGACCCACGCAAGAATGGCATTAGCGTACAAGTCAGCAATGCCATTCGCCAATATCAAGAATTTTTACCGGAAGCTGCAACTAGGAGCCGTCAGCTCGCACTTGAATGCTTGACAACTAATCGAGGCAATCGCATATGCATATACCACCACAACACCAAGTCGGGAAAAATATATGACGGTGCTCAGGCATCCAAATTCAAGGTCACAGGCGTACCTCTCGCTCGCACAGTTAAGGTCAAGGGGAGGCAGAAAATTGTATGAACTGCAGGCTATTTCAACTGCGGATGCGCTGAGGACATTGCACTACTCGACTTCTATTTCTGGAAAACGTGGGTTGTTAAGAATGAGCGGGGGGATGTTGAAGGCCTTGGCATCCAACGTGTCGATCCGCGCCTCCGACTTTTCTTTGCACAATGTTACGTGAAAGATGCTTTTCTTACAGTGGATGACCTCTACACTAATAGCAAGACCCCTGCTTGCACTGAGAAACAGTGCATCAAGAAGCAGATATCAAGGCTAAAAGAAAGACTCGCAGTTTGAAGGAGTGGTACGTAAATTATCATTTTATTATTATTCTCAAGCTGATGGCATATATATGTAGACAAGGACTTGGCAGCCATTAATAATGCTTAACTCAAGTTTGGTACAAGGATTTGCATACATAAAGACTCGGATGTGTCTTATATACCTAAAATACTTGATCAGAAGGCAAGCCAATGTTGAGGAAATGATCCTCGAAAGCTTTGAAGTCGTGGGAATAGTGGCTGAATGAACGGTCGCGGAAACCATTAATAATCTGGATCATGTGACCCAGAACTTGCCTGATGAATAATGCTGCAGCAGATATTCTACTTAATACAAGTAATTCTAGTTGTAGTATAAAAAACCAGAAGAGGCAAGAATAAGAATTCTACATTAAATATCTTGGCAATCAACAACTACTGCACTCATATAACATATGTATGGTATCCCAGTACCATATACCAACCCTGGTGAATGGTATCTCAGTACCATACCTCATATATGTATGGTATCCCAGTACCATATACTAACCCTGGTGAATGGTATCTCAGTACCATACTTCATATGTATGGTATCCCAGTACCATATGTCATATATGTATGGTATCCAAGTACCATATACCAACCCTGGTGAATGGTATCCTGGTACCATACCTCATATATGTATGGTATCCCAGTACCCTATACCAACCCTGGTGAATGGTATCTCCATACCATACCTCATATATGTATGGTATCCCAGTACCATATGTCATATATGTATGGTATCCAAGTACCATATACCAACCCTGGTGAATGGTATCCCAGTACCATACCCCATATATGTATGGTATCCCAGTACCATATACTAACCCTGGTGAATGGTATCTCAGTACCATACTTCATACGTATGGTATCCCAGTACCATACCTCATATATGTATGGTATCCCAGTACCATATACCAACCCTGGTGAATGGTATCCCAGTACCATACCTCATATATGTATGGTATCCCAGTACCATATACCAACCCTGCTGAATGGTATCTCAGTACCATACCTCATATATGTATGGTATCCCAGTACCATATACCTACCCTGTTGAATGGCATCTCAGTACCATACTTCATATGTATGGTATTGAAATACCATACAGCAACCTTGCCCTATGGTATCTGTCAGAACCTTATATAAGAGGTATGGTATTGAAATACTATATGGCCAAGTTGCTGAATGAACCATATCTCATGCAAATGGTATTGAAATACCATACTGACAATCTGCTGAATGGTATTCTGGTACCATACCATGATACCTCATATGAATGGTATTGAAATACCATATTCCAAGCCTGCTGCATGGTGTCCCTATACCATATGTCTAGACACTAGTATATGGTATCTCAGTACCATACCCCACTGGCATATGTATGGTATAAAGCTACCATAATCTTTTTCAACCATACTGAGTATGGTATTGCAGAATATTTTTACATTCTATGGTAAGGTTGGTTCAAGGAAAAGATGTATGGCCTTCTCTACATTGTCAGGAAGCATTTGAAGCTGCCTCTGGTGTGATGAATTCAATAAATTGCATTTACTGGTAGTCCAGAACTGGGGGGCCACAAGCAAAGTGGCATGTGACCCTTAACTGAAAACCGTACTGTTGTTTGGCTGAAAAACCGTACATGACTTTGGCTTATAAACCATACTTGGTACTAACAGCGGGCTACACTGGTGTTCGATTGGTCATCCCAAATCAGCCATGTGACCTGAGAGGCTGAGGCGGGCCAGATCCAGCCATGCTGCCATACAAAAAAGGCAGCGTCTGTCCGATATCCAGGGTTTGCCACACGGCATCGACGTGAAAGTTCTATGTAGATTTGATATAGAACTTTATAGACCACCAAATCAGGAAACGTGATTATTGCACAATTTCTGGTACTATATACAGGCCAGCTACACCAAATCTCCTCCTGCTCTGGCGGCACTCAGCCCATCATCCTGTGTTAAAAGAAGTCAATCAGTGTAGAAGAGTAAAGGAAAATAGTAAAAGGGGATGTACTTGCCATTCTTTATCCTGGTAGTGTAGAGGAATGGCGGAGAGAGACGATGTGGTTGAGAATAAGTTGAACATGGCGAAGGTTCAAAAATTGGGCTCGGAGTTGTGACGGAGTTTGAATATATCACCTTGTTTCGCCAAGTCCTTCCACAATTTTCGCTAAGTCCTTCCGTGACATCAAAATATACATGGAATCGATGTTGACCCGACATTGAGCTGTCAGTGATCGGTCCAGCCCAAGATTTGGCGCTGGGCCATACTTAAATTTGATCAAAATTATATCTGTAGTTAAGAAGAGCTTGGACGCGTGACCTGACGAATTAGGCGAATGCTGACCAATAAGCTGAGTTCAAGTTTTGTTCCCAGGCAGAGTGGGGGGGTGTCGGGAGGGTGACACGTTGGTCAGATGGCCGCAGAGTTGGGTGTGGGGGATGGCAGGGGTTGTGGGGGGGCCCTGTAAATTTTTTTGGGGGGGTCCGGTTGGATTTGAGCTGGCAGGTGGGGGATTTATGGCAGATTGGGCACTGTTTGTGGTGCCGCGGCTGGAATAGGGCACGCGAATTTTCGGTAAATTACATGCGTATTCTACACTATATATGTAACATTTTGTCCCACCAAAAGGAGTCCCCATGTGGTGTGTGTGAGCCTGCAGAATGTCAGGAAAGTGAAGGTATGTCAATTCACCTCAAATACAGTCAATAAAACTGAACACTCACCTGCAGCAGCAGGGGGTGGGTGCACCACATCCCCTGCTGCCCTCAGAACCCTCCCTGGCGCTCAGAAGCAGCCGAATCGCGTCCATGTTGATCTGGGTATTGATGGGGTTGTGAGTGAGGATTGAGGGCCAAATAAGAGCCAAAAACTTACCTGGTGGGGCTTGGTGGTTCATAGAGGGACATGGGAAAGTTGTGGGGCAGCAGGGGCAGCAGGAAGCCAGCAGGAGAGTCGGGAATGGAGGGGATGGGATGTTGATGAACAGAAGGTTTTGAGTTCAGCTGAGTGTGAATGCTCTGGCTGTGGATTTCGAACTGAGTCCGAATTTCAGCCACAACTCCGGACCGGAGTGATCAGCCTGGCTTCACCCCCCACTCCCTGCCCTCCCCTCACCCAATCCAGCCCATCTCTACCTCCCTTCATCCCTCCTGCACTCCCTCAACCCATTCCCCACCCCCACCCCTGCTTCCCTTCCTTTCCTGGCCTGTTCTGGCTACCCCCTCCACCTCCCTCCTTTTCCCCCCCTCCAGCCCCTTCCTTTGGCCCCCATCCACCCCCCATCACTCTCCTGTCATCACTCTCACCACACTGTGCCTGTACCCTCTGTAGTAGCTCATTTTGTATGATATTGACATTTAATTTAATTTAATTTAATTTAATTGAACTTATTAATTATTATTTAATGATGATTTAGCAAGAATATAAATGGTTAATTCCGGTCCAAAAGCGGAGTTTAAACATTATTCCCACGATAGCGGTGGGGCACTGCAGCCTCATGTTTGACAGGGTATCTGGCTCTTTCAATAACCACCAACCCCAACTTTCACCCCACTCTCAACTGCCCTTCCTATTGCTGTTCCCCCTCTTATTTGGTAGTGGAATGTAGATAGCATTTTTGTGCAATACATATCACCAGTCAAAGGTGAGCTAGGCGGGGTTCTGTGCCTGTGACACAGACCAGAAAGCCATAGGTCCATAGGTAGTTAGTAGTCAGTAGTTTAAAATTGGTCTGAACTGTTGGGATTGTGCCCTTCAGTGGACCAATCTTCAGCTGACCTCTAGAACAAATGGTAGTCACTCCGTTGACTGGGGCAGCGTCACAACTGCAGACCAATTGGCTGAAGAATCACCTTCCTCTCTTGCCGTTTCTAACCTCTGATTGGCTAATCAGAGAGAGCGGATAGTTCCGCAAGAGACAGGTTACATCAACACTCCCCCTGGACCCTGGATTTTGGTGTGTCAGGATTGGTTGTTGACCTGAACATCACATTTTATTTTTGATTGACTTTATCCTCTTTGTCCCAATGTAAGTGCCATGGTTTGCATCATAAACACCCACTCATGTCATTACATCTGAAATTCAGGCATAACATCCAACAAACCCCTCGCAGTGCTGCACGTCAGAGTGAGCGTGATGAATGTCAGCTGGACAGTCCTGTACATTGTCGTATTCCTCAGCAAACAGACCTTCCACCTCCACCCATCCTGCCTTTAAATTTGCCCTTCGTCAATCAAATTCAAGTGCCCCCCTACCAGGGTGGTGACCCTTTTGTCACTCCACCAACTTCTTCTCCTGCTGCTGCCAGACTGGCTTTAGATGACTTGAGGGCACAAGCAGCTGCTACCAGTGCCATTTTGTTACAAACAGGCAGGCGGCGGCAGCATGGAAGAGCACCACGGAGGGCTCCTGCTCAGGACCCTTTGCCTGCCCTGACTCCTGCTCCAACTCCTTCCACACCACACCTGCTGCGTTACCAGGTAGTGTATTTTACATCAATTGAGTCCTTTGGCTGACCCTTCCATCCAGCCTGCTCAAGAGAATGCCATCGCTGGCCCATCCACTGTGAGACCTGCTGTGCAATGGGTGGAATATGTGAATCCAAATGTGAGTTATGCAATGAATGGCCATGATCACGTTCTCACAATATATTTAGAATGCTGTTGCTGGCCCATCCAATCCAAGACCCATTATGCCATTGGCTGGACCTGTGATTCCAGACGTGAGTTACTGCAATTTTATTAAAATGTTGTTAATCTCACTGGCTTTGTAAGAATGTTCGAGTTGCTCAATATGAGGAGATTAGACAGTTTGTGACAGCCAGAGATCCATCTCCACTGCATCCACCACAACCTTCTCCTTCTCCACCCCCACCACCTCCTCTTGAATTGCCAGAGGCATGCCATCCTTTCAATAAGAATAGTATCATTGTCCATGACTTGGGGCACATGAATGTGATCTGCCACAATTGTAATGCCTTACACTGGGCTGCAGAGAGATTAGCAGAGTCATCTCTCCACAATCCCAAGTTTGGCATGTGTTGCTACCAAGGCAAAGTCTCTCTCCCTCCTCTTGAGCCACCTCCTGCCGAGTTGCGCCACCTTTACGATCATAATGATGACCAAGCAAAACAATTTCGTGATCACATCAGACAGTATAACTCAGCATTGGCAATGACCTCCATTGGCCAGGATGCTGGTAGGCAACTTCACATAGATCACACCGTTAATCAAGGAGCTGGTCCCTGGGTTTATAAAATACATGGTGCCTGTCATCACTTCACTGGCTCTCTTCTACCTCAAGAGGGGAGACAGCCTGCCTATGCTCAGCTGTACATTTGGGATCCAGTGCAGGCACTCAACATTCGCATGAACAACCGTGCAAATACAGGCTTGGATCGCAGGACAATGCATCTATTGCAGGACATGCTCTATCGTAAACACCCTTCAGTTGCCCTTTACAAGCAAGCATTAGAACTCACAGCCCACATGCAACCTAACCAGGATTGCAGGATCCTTCTCCACTTCGACAAAGACTGTGACCAGCGTCGTTACAATCTTCCTGGTGCACAAAACAGGGAGATAGCAGTCATAGTTCCTGGTGAAGGTGATAAAACAATGGAGCCCCATGATATTATCCTCTACAGGAGGGGTGGTGGTCTAAAGCGCATTAATGACATGAGTCCCATGTACCAGTCTCTACATTTTGTCTTGCTCTTCCCTACTGGCCAGCTGGGTTGGCATAAATTGCTTGAACGTGGTCATGATGATGGTCAGGAGCCAGGAGATGGTCATGTGGTTGCTGTCAGGAGACGTAAAAAACTCTCCATGATAGAGTACTTTGCCTACCGTCTGCATCCCCGTCAAAATGAATCAAACCACATTTTCAAGGCATGCAATCTCTTTCAGGAGTACATTGTGGATTCTTGGGCATCTGCAGAGCAATATTCCCTCAATTGGTTTAGACATAATCAAGATAAAATCCGCTCAGAGGTTTATAGTGATCTTGCACATGCTGTTGCTCAAAATCCTCATGTTGATGGTCAAGAAAGGGGAAAGCGTCTCATCCTTCCCTCTTCATTCACTGGTGGCACTCGCGCTATGGTTCAGAATCTCCAGGATGCCCTTGCCATAAATCACTATTTTGGAGGTGCCGATTTTTTCTTGACCATGACAGCAGATCCAAAGTGGCCAGAGATTACAAGAGAGCTACTTCCTGGACAGACAGCAGCAGATAGACCAGATTTTGTCACCCGTGTCTTCAGAGCCAAGGTAGCTCAATTGCTGGATGATATACACAAACGTCATGTCCTTGGTGCTGCTGTTGGTCGGGTCTGGACCATCGAGTTCCAAAAGAGGGGTTTGCCTCACATGCACATGATCATCTTCCTCGATCGTGATCACAAGCTCCGCACTCCAGAGGAGATCAACAGCGTGATTTCAGCTGAGTTTCCTGACAAAGACACTCAACCTGAGCTCTATGACTTGGTCTGCAAGCACATGGTCCATGGTCCCTGTGGCCCAGCTAACCCAAATGCACCCTGCATGAAGGATGGCAAGTGCTCAAAGGGTTTTCCAAAGGAGTTTCGTGAGGCAACCACCCTCTCTGAGGATTCATATGCCACTTACAGGAGGAGGGATGATGACAGGAAGCACATTGTCAGAGGCAAAGAGGTTGACAATCGCTGGATCGTTCCTTACTCCCCCTGGTTCCTCTATCGCTATAAGTGCCACATAAACCTGGAGTCGGTCTTTTTCATAAAGTCCATAAAGTACATTTACAAGTATGTCTACAAGGGACACGACCGTACCACCATGCAGTTTGGCACAGCCCAGGATGAGGTTCAGCTGTACCTTGATGCTCGCTATGTCTGCTCATGTGAGGCCTTTTGGCGTATAGTCCACTTCAGAACTCATGAAGAGTTTCCTCCTGTCTATCGACTCAAAGTTCACCTGCCTCTGCAACAGAATGTCACTTATGTTCCAGAACCTGGCCAAAACATGCAGGAAGTCTTGGACCGTGCCAAGGATACATCTCTCATGGGCTACTTTAAAGCCAATCAGGCTCATGAAGTAGCTTGCAATATCCTTTACCAGGACTTCCCTGGGAACTTTGTCTGGAATGAATCCAAGCATATGTGGACTGTCCGAAAAAAAGGCTTTGCAATTGGGAGAATGTGCTATGCTCATCCAACTTCCGGTGAACGCTTCTACCTTTGCCTCCTCCTCACTTCAGTCAAGGGTGCCACCTCTTTTGAGCACCTGCGCACAGTTGATGGTGTTGTTCATCCTACATTCAAGCAGGCTTGCCTTGCATTGGGTCTTCTTGAGGATGATCAGGAGTGGATTCAGTGTCTCAATGAGGCCAGCATCATGCAAACAGGTTCTCAGCTCCACCACCTCTTTGTCACCATCCTCTGTGATTGCAGTCCAGCTCAGCCAGAACTTCTTTGGGACCAGTTCAGGGAGCACATCTGCGATGACTTGAAGCATGCTCTTCGTCATAGAGGCATTCAGGAACTGAGTGACAACCAGGTCTATGATTATGGCCTGTATCTCATCGAGCGCATGTTGAGGTTCAGGGGAAAATCTTTGAAGGACTATGACCCTATGCCTGAGCTACAAGAGGATTGGGATCAGCAGTTCGGAAATCACCTTATCTTGGAACAAAGAGACTATGATCCAGAACAGCAGGCTGCTCTTGCCCAAGCACGTATCCCTACCCTCAATCTAGATCAACATGCTGCATTTGATGATATCATGCAAGCAGTTACTACCCGCTCTGGACAGTGCTACTTCCTTCATGGCTCTGGTGGAACTGGCAAGACCTACATATACAATACTCTTTGCTACGCACTCCGTTCCCAGGCAAAGATCGTGCTGTGTACTGCTTCATCTGGCATCGCTGCTCTCCTGCTCATCGGAGGTCGCACCACTCATTCCCGTTGCAAGATTCCCATCATCCTCCATGAAGACTCCATCTGCAATATCTCAAAGAATTCTCTTGAGGCAGACCTGTTCAGAGCAACTGATCTCATCATCATTGATGAGATCACCATGCAGCATCGCCATGCTGTGGAGGCTCTTGATAGAACTCTCCAGGATATTCTCAACTCCAACAAGATCTTTGGAGGGATCTCTGTCATCTTTGGTGGTGACTGGAAGCAGATCCTGCCTATTGTCATCAAGGGGTCACGTCCTCAGATTGTAGGTGCATGTCTTCAGCGGTCCAGGATTTGGGAGGAGCTCAAGGTCTTGAAACTCAACACCAACATGTGCCTCATGCAAGGACACCAGGAGGAGAATGACTTTGCCAAGTGGCAGCTGGAAGTCGGTAGTGGGAAACACACTGACAATGACAACAATGTCAACATCCCTCCTAAATTCCAGCTCCCACAAAACACAGTCGAGGCTCTCATCACTCACATTTACCCTGGCATAAACCTCCTCCCTCATCCTTCTGATGCCTACTTTGCAGAGTGCTCCATCCTCTCAGCTCGCAATGATGACGTCCATGAGTTAAACAAGAGGATACTCACAGACTTTCCAGGCCAAGAAAAGATTTTCCACAGTGTTGATACAATTAAAGATACTGGCAATCAAGATGTCATGTATCCTGTGGAATATCTTAACAGCATAAATCTCTCTGGAATGCCTGTTGCAAAGCTGGCTCTCAAAGTTGGTGTTCCCATCATGGTTTTGCGCAATCTCAATCCTCAACAAGGCGTATGTAATGGTTCCAGGGGCGCAGTAACTCGCTTCGCTAATCGTGTCATTGAAATTCGTCTCCTCACTGGTGATCATGCTGGCAAGCATGTCTTCATTCCTCGCTTGAAGATAGAACCTTCAGATGCTCAACTTCCTTTCAATTTTCTCGCTTTCAATTTGCATTGTCTCTTGCTTTTGTCATGACCATCAATAAAGCTCAGGGTCAATCTCTCAAACTTGCTGGTTTGGACTTTAGAACTCCTCCTTTCGCTCATGGCCAATTCTATGTTGCAGTTTCTCGAGCTACATCAGTCAATAGTTTAAAAATAATTTGGGATCCTAAATTACCATCTCCAACCACAAAGAATATTGTATATCCTGAAGTATTATTAGATTAGCTTCTTTTATATTCTGTACTCCAATAAATGTAACTTTTCTTCCTAGCACTTTAGATCCCGTGGTTCACGGGATTATCACCTCCCTACACGGGTCCTAAACCTAGTAAGTAAAGAAGTCGATCTGTGATGACCATGAATACAATGTCATTTTCATCACCTTCTATCCATTGCCGAATTTAGATTGGGTTTGCAGCGGGATCAGAAATAAATATCATCTATTTCTAGCACTGCCTTTTTTAGGTCCCAGGGACGCTGTGAGCCAAACGGCGGTGTAGCCCGGCCTTACCCCCACTTGTAGCTGTTTTCGGAAGTAGCCGAGCAATCTCTGTTTAGTGTTTCCTCATGTCTGAGAGGAAAGGTTCGAGTTTTTTTGAAGCATTTTGAGTGCAGAAATTGACCCATGTTCTAGTTCTAAACAAATACTTTCCGCCTGACTTTGACCCTGATCTTATTCCTCGGCGAAAGCAACCCAAAAATGCACAGCAGGTAGTACGACTCATGGCGCCGTTTTCCATGTCAGTCGTCCAATATACTCAGCCTAACAAATTATTAAATTTTGATGGTACCGTTTTATCTCTCTAGGCGGTGTAATACATGCGGCGAGTACATCTACAAAGGAAAGAAGTTCAACGCGAGGAAAGAGACAGTCGACGGCGAAGATTACTACGGCATCAAGATTTTTCGCTTTTACATCAAATGGCATGTGTTATGAAAAACTTCTCAGACAACAAGCAACTGATGATTTCTGACTATGACTTTTTGGTACCCCCCCTCAGCACGTTGTGTTCCGCCGAAATCACTTTCAAAACGGATCCCAAACACACCGACTACACTGCCGAGCACGGTGCATCCAGAAATTTTGAGCCATGGAGGGAGGAAAGAGCGGTCGAAGAGGAAGATCGTCTTGCCAAGCTCGAAGAAGAAGAAAATAACCCCATGAAGGCTCTGGAGAATCGCACCATGGACTCTAAACGGGAAATGGATATCTTGGATGCACTGCAAGACATTCGGGCGCGTAATGCACGTAACGAAAGGGTCGGTCACTCGGTCGATCTCGTGGCTAGCTTTGGCTTGGAAGAGGTCGAAAATGAGGAGGACAAAGAGAGGAAACGGTTGGAAGAAGAGGACGAGAAAGTAGTGAGGGGTGTATTCTCCAAGGTCGTCATGCCAACAACAACACCAGAACTGGAGAGTGGTGGGGCTTCGTCTGTTGTGACGGTCAAACGGAAAGCCGATGATATGGAGCCTACTTTGCACAGCCTACTTCCAGCTTCAACCCGGGCACTGATATCGTCCAAGTCATCTGCAATCTCTGTGGCAAAGACAAGGAAGCTAGAGATAAAGAATTCGTTGGGTATTAAGCTGGTGAAGAAAGGGAACTTGAAGAAGACAACATCATGACCTGTGTTATATTGTACGGTATAATGTTCGTAACTTACTATTAGATAATTTGCTACTGGAACTTTTACTTCAACCATGGACTCGCGCGACGATTTTCCTCGCGTTTCTGTCGACAGCTTTCCGGATTGGCGGCGGATTGAAACGAATTATACGCGGACTGCATTTGCTCAGCTTGAATCACAGATAGCGACTTACGGGTTGATACAGGAAAAAGCGGCGTTGTCTTTTCACTTGAAAAAGGTCCATCATGATCTCTACGTCTGGTCACCCACTACAGCTTCTCACTCCTGTCACCCAGTTCATAGACGACACCTTTGCCATCGCGCAACCAAACCTGCGTGTGAATGGCCGCAACTTCGAAGACCTTGAGGAGAACGAAGAAGGTATATATCATATAAGGCTTTCATCGCAAACTCTCCCGGTGATGATTATTTTGCCAAACCTTACATTCTCAATGGGTCCTCGCAGATATGGAAGACTTTGATGAGGTTCTGGACCGAGGCGTCTGGTGCCTTTCTGACCAGCGGCTGAGGTCTGACAGTGATATTGCGGACAAGCGGCGGGACAAACCAAGACAGATTGAATCCATGTTTGGCGACCATCTTCGCTCTCAAGAAGAACTCGATGCCAAGAAGACAATAGCTTTTACGAATGACGATGTCGGTAGTGATGTGGACGGCAAGTCTGGTTTACTTGGCTCTCGTTCACAAGCGGCAGTTTTTTTTTTCTGACACTTTTAAAATCGTTTACAGTAGTTCCCTCGCGTACTCCAGAGTACGAACAAATCTTCCCGAAGATTTCCGCCTTGGCGAAGGAGTTGCAACAGGTGAGTCAACACAGAATCAACTCCATCTGGGTTTTCGGTTTTTTTTTGCCTGCTGAATGTGTTGCCCTGTAGTCCATACCTACGCAGTATGAACGCTCTGAAAGTATGAAGACAGTTTCGGCGGAGGTCAGAGCCTTGAGAATGTGAACGACGTTCGTAAAAAATACAATGCATGGGTCTTCTATACCCCTGCCACCACTGCTTCGCTTTCCACCACGGCGACGAGTTCCCCAAACTTCCCCGCGATACTCGACCCCTCTCACCATATGCTACATAATTCACAACTATTTCCGCGCGGACCACGCTTGAACATACCTCGTCCCCGAATACCTGTCCCACACACGATTTCCGCGCCCTCTCTCTGTAAACGTGTTAGGAATGTCTAAATATATATGAGATTTTAGCGGCTGAGCAGATACAGGAATAACATTTGTTTTGGTTTAGGTAGTAGAAATCGTTCACTTGGAAGGTGATTGTTACCGCCAACGTGCTTGCGAGCAGACCTTTCAAGTTGGTGATGAACACAGCAAAATGTCTTCCTGGACGAAGGAGCTCATCTCCACAGTATTTTTTACCACAGGGCTCGATGGACTTGAAGTTGAGGTGGGGCGTACGGTAACGATGGGATGGATAGCGGACGGTTTAGGAATTGTTGTCGCAGGTGGAGACGGTGTCGAATCTGTGAGTAGAGACGGCGGTGCCTAGGTCGTAGTCGGAGGCGGAGGAGGAGGGATGTAGGTCGAAGATGGTGGGGGAGGGATGTAGGTCGTATCCGGCGGAGGTGGAGGCGTTGTAGGAGGAGTAGAAGGACCGCAATACGGCACATTATTAATACGAGAGCATGCCTCTCCAGGGGCTGGGGACAACACGTTGTGGTAGAATCCTTGTGACAGGACAACAGAAATCATCATTAGGGCAGGGAACATCTGTCGGGTCAAAGCAACCGGTAGGGGGCCCGAACAACATCCGTCTCCGGCACAAACACAACTATATGTGCACTCGCATTGATGTCGTCTCTTAAAAACTACACAGCAATCACACTTACCCTGCAGGATAGCAAATGTTATCTGCGTAACAGAGACACATCAGCGATAAATCGAATAGCGGGGAAGAGACAGAAGCGAACCTGAACAACAATCGCCACCGATAGGACAACAGACGACTCTAGACGAACATGATTCATAGTCGGTCTGACAAGATGATTGGCGGATATGAAGGTGGCCGAGGAGTTCAGGAATCACTCCAGCATTTGCGAATGTTGCACCACGGAATCGAGAATCGAGAGCGTTAGCAGATGATTTGGAGGTGCCGGGCAAGATATGTCCAGCCCCAAGGTCGTGCTGCGACAACCGAAGCTGTAACAAGCGTATAGAGAGAGGATAGGTACAAGCGAACGAGCATCACAAGTGGGAGGGAATCGTCAACCCCAAATGCCAGGCCAATGAAGCTTTGAGACTTATAAACCGAAACTGAGTCTGCATCAGGGTTTGCAATTGATCTCGACCTGGCCTCGGCCACTGAAACGTACAGGTGTGGGAGCCGTCCCTGAATTAGATGCACTGCAGCTTTGCTTGAAAAAGACACGGAGTCGGGCTCAGGCTTTCAGAACTACGGAATACTTACATTTGTGGTAAGCGTCTGGGAACACGTCGGCTTGCCACAGAAATCGTCTCTCCGTCCATGTCGTCCAGTCTTGAAAACGAGGAGAAGGCCATATAACAGAACACGAGGACCGAGGCCTGCTGAGGCCTGAGGTACAAGGTCCCACGACCAAGCGCTGCGTGATTGTATAGAACTTGAAGATCTACGAAGCGAAAGCCGAGTTGTGCAACAGGAAATCGGACTCGACTGGGTGGCCACGATCCGTATATACCAGTGTGTCACTGGAAGGCCCGCAGTAAACAATAACTGCGAGAGAATGGGCCCGATGGTCTCCAAGTGGGCGGCTGTGGCGCTGTCCATTTGGATGGTCAAATGTCGAAAAACTAGGTCTTATCAGTAGAGGTTCTAGAGTCAAAAAAAGCCCCACCTCTATAAACCGGATGTCACTAATGTTGCTATAAAACGCTGTTACTTTGTGAGGACTACGACGAAGAGCCAGGTGTTACTGTGGCCAGTCTTCGCCTCGGCATTCGTTGTCCAAACTGTAAGAACAAAATTTTCTAACTCTAATGTCGCGACCGGGGATCCTGGAACTTGAAAGGGCGCACACACTTTACTTGAGCCCACTTGCTCACTTGCAGCCTGCAGCGGGGTATACGGCACTCTCGTGGTTGCTGTCTCCTTCGCGAATGTGAGCCTTAGAATGTTGTGATTGGTTGGATTTGTACCTGCACGCTGGGTAGGCTGTCGAACCCGTTCACTTCAAGAGGATGCCGTACAGAGCTGAAAGTTCAGAATTTCGTCAAGACCGAAGTGTCGGCGTCAGACGTGAGCGCTTATTATAAAGGACTGGCGTGCTGCCTCCGAGTCGTTGCAGCAATTCCACTGCCTCACGATGGACGGATTACATCGAATTCGTCCAGTGGGCTCTGTGCTTCCTGAACAGCAAGACATAACCATCCAAGGTTCGCACAACCCCACCATATTCAAAGTAGAAACACTGACAGTTTCGACAGTCGTGAATGCGAGCGATCTCCCACTTACCACGTTCAAGAAAGCCCCACATCCATTTGTCCGAATATCGGTCGGCAGATTTTCAGACGAAACTGAGGTTACCGAGAATCCGTCGACTTCACCTTGTTGGACCAAGACAATCCGTCTTTCGGTCGTTGACTGTTTGCCATCCGATCCGACGCAGGCAGCTACCTGGTTGAGCGACACTGGAAGATCCACTGTGTATCCAACATCTGTTCTTTCGTTTCAAGTGATCCATCGTCGCCGCCTCATTCCTGATCGTACTCTGTGTCACTGTGAACTCACCATCGAGGATCTTCTCAAATTACAACGGGTTGCGGCAGGTGAGCATTCTTATCTTGTCAAGATGCTTTCTCAAACACACATCCAGAGATCCACCTGGATCTGCATCCGCTCAAGGAGAAACCCAATGCTCCCACTGCAGGTCGTCTCACCCTTCATGTCGATCTCATCAAATCTGCAGCAGCCAAGCCCAACGCCAAAGAAGAAATCGTGGATGGGCAGTTCGATGGTCCACAGGTCCTTGCGACCATAGATCATGCTGAAACTATGAGCAGTGCCGTGATTGGTACCGTAGGCGATGTTGCTTCCGCTACTTGGACCGCGTGGGAGCCTCTCTGTGGATTTCTGGACCTTCCCATGTTCGAAAAGCTTGTAAAGGCACTGGATGAGCTCGCCAAGGTTTGCATAATTATTTTAAATCAACTGGTGTGTCGATTCCTTCCCATAGATCCACCCATTCGTCAATATAGGTTGGACAATCATAGTCTCTGTGTATAAGGTGCGATATGATTCCCCCCGTTTATGCCTATCTCAGAGTCTCTCCATTTAGGTCGCGAAAGCAGAAGTAGATCGGGACACTAAGATTA
The DNA here is from genome assembly GCA_963556145.1 of Hygrocybe punicea. NCBI lineage: Eukaryota > Fungi > Basidiomycota > Agaricomycetes > Agaricales > Hygrophoraceae > Hygrocybe > Hygrocybe punicea. The sequence goes on from OY744470.1 coordinate 5,303,600, forward strand.
CTGACCTGATAAAAACGATAACCGATGTTTTCACTTTCGCTGGAGCGGTTGACAGGGTGCCAAAGATAGATATGTATAGGGATGTCATTGACAAGTTGTGGAAACAGACGTACGAGTGCGCTTTGTTCATCCAGGAGTACAAAGGTCGTGGATTTACTCGCAAGTCTTCAATCTACCACACTCCTGTGATTCTCTCAGACTGACTGACCACTTCACAGGTCGAGCATTACTCGGCACGATCTCAAATGCATCTGCCAAGATAGAGGAATTCTCTACCGCGTTCAAAACGCTCAAAGAATCGTTCGACAGAGCAACGGGCATTCAAATCGTTCTCTCCACTTGTCGAGTCTCTCAGGATACTAGGAGGTTGAGTGCGTCTCATCGTCATCATGTGCGTCCGTCATATTCATGATATTTGACAGTCATTACGGATGCACTGAAATTACTGATCCCGCCGGATGCTTCAACACGACCGCGGTGCCTTCAAGGCACTCGCGTACCTCTCCTCAGATTCATTATGGAGTGGGTAACCTGTCCTGACGACAAGGCCATCCTCTGGTTGTCGGGACATGCAGGTTCTGGGAAGAGCACTATCTCGGCTAGCATTACTGATTGGCTTGACGAATTTAACCGCCTTTGTTGTTTCATTTACTTCAGCCGCGACGCAGAGGATCTGAGGCGCCCCGAGTTGGTCATTCGACGATGGGCAGATAGTTTAGCTTCCTTCGATCCTCGTGTTGCGGAAGTTCTGGATGCCGCTCTCCAAAAGACGAGGGGCATCATCGATCATCCCCTTCATACCCAATTCACCAAGCTTATCGTCGAGCCACTGTCCTCCATCCAGTCACTTCAAGCGGAAGGTCCAATAGTTGTGGTCATCGATGCACTGGATGAATGTGGGAGTGTTCGCGAGCGTCGCTCTTTACTCTCGATTCTGGCGTCAGAGTCGAGGAAACTTCCGTCATTTATCAAAGTTCTGATCACGAGCAGAGACGAGCCCGACATACGAAACGCATTCCACGACAAGTCTCACATCCTTGACAAGCCGCTCGACATCAACGATGCGAGCACTGCTGCTGATATATCAAAGTTCTTCCAACACCGATTCATGGAGATCCGCACAGGTGCTTATGGTCGGACATTGCCAGCGCCATGGCCTACACTGGGTGACATTACTACGCTCGAAGCACGCGCAGCAGGGCTTTTTATCTGGGCGTCGACCGTCTGTAACTTTATCGAAGGGGACGGATGGGCCATTGACCATCAGGAACAACTCAAGCTTATCCTGAACAAGACTTCACCCGACCCAGAATCACCGATCGACAAGCTCTATTCCGCCGTTCTCGCACATTCATATGATCCACAAAATCACAATACAGCACATGACTTCAAATTGATTCTATCGACAATGGTATCGGCACGGACACCACTTTCTGCGAACGGTGTTGCGCAATTTCTTGATCATATGCCGCGCATGTCAAGACTCGATGTGATCATGTTTGTCCAGCCTTTGGGGTCATTACTAAGTGGGATCAGGGATGCGAATGCGTTGCTCCGACCACTTCATCCCTCCTTTTATGATTTCTTGACGGATGAGAAGCGAAGCCAACACATCTATATTGATACAAAAGAGCACAGTGCCGCAATGGCCAGATCATGCCTAGAGATTATCATTCACAAATTGAATAAGGACGACATCTGCGGGGTCGGAGATCTGTTCTACCTAAACAAGGACATCTCAAATGATGACGTGGAACGAGCAATGTCTGAGGCTCTCCGTTATGCCTGTCGCTTCTGGGTGGACCATATCGTTGAAGTCAATTCTGCCGTAGACCTTTTGGACAACATTAAAACATTTCTATTTCGACACCTGTTGCACTGGATTGAAGCTCTGAGTCTCATGAACATGCTGGGTGTTGCACATCAGTCATTGCTGCGTCTTGAACGGTGGTTGAAAGTAAGTTTCGTCATTTATTGAATATCGAGCTCGCTGAGCATTCACATCAGGAATTCAGCCGAGGGAGCGATGATCTAATCAACATAACATACGATGGACAACGGTTTCTGCAGGCATTTTCTAGGCCCATCTCAGAGGGTGGCTCGCATGTCTATTCCTCCGCATTGGCATTTACACCCACAGATACCCATCTGTTCCGTGTCTATGCTGCATCCTATGCCGATAGACATCCTACTATTGTATTTGGGAAGGAGCATAGATGGCCAGTTCTCATATCCGTTCTGGAAGGGCATGAAGATTGGGTCCGTTCTGTTGTATTCTCACCCGATGGTTCTCGACTTGCGAGCTGCTCCAACGACAAGACTGTTCGCATTTGGAATGCCAAGAGTGGTGCGCCAGTTGGTGGCCCGTTGGAGGGGCATGAATACGCTGTGGATTCCGTTGTTTTCTCACCCGATGGTTCTCGACTTGCGAGCTGCTCCAACGACAAGACTGTTCGCATTTGGAATGCCGAGAGTGGTGCACCAGTTGGTGGCCCGTTGGAGGGGCATGAATACGCTGTCAATTCCGTTGTTTTCTCACCCGATGGTTCTCGACTTGTGAGCTGCTCCAACGACAAAACTGTTCGCATTTGGAATGCCGAGAGTGGTGCACCAGTTGGTGGCCCGTTGGAGGGGCATGAATACGCTGTCAATTCCGTTGTTTTCTCACCCGATGGTTCTCGACTTGTGAGCTGCTCCAACGACAAAACTGTTCGCATTTGGAATGCCGAGAGTGGTGCACCAGTTGGTGACCCATTCGAAGGCCATGAAGATTATGTCAATTCCGTTGTTTTCTCACCCGATGGTTCTCGACTTGCGAGCTGCTCCGACGACAACACTGTTCGCATTTGGAATGCCGAGAGTGGTGCACCAGTTGGTGACCCGTTGGAGGGGCACGAAGAAGCTGTCAATTCCGTTGTTTTCTCACCTGATGGTTCTCGACTTGCGAGCTGCTCCGATGACAACACTGTTCGCATTTGAAATGCCGAGAGTGGTGCACCAGTTGGTGGCCCGTTGGAGGGGCATGAATACGCTGTCAATTCCGTTGTTTTCTCACCCGATGGTTCTCGACTTGTGAGCTGCTCCAACGACAAAACTGTTCGCATTTGGAATGCCGAGAGTGGTGCACCAGTTGGTGACCCATTCGAAGGCCATGAAGATTATGTCAATTCCGTTGTTTTCTCACCCGATGGTTCTCGACTTGCGAGCTGCTCCGACGACAACACTGTTCGCATTTGGAATGTCGAGAGTGGTGCGCCAGTTGGTGGCCCGTTGGAGGGGCACGAAGAAGCCGTTCATTCCGTTGTTTTCTCACCCGATGGTTCTCAACTGGCGAGTTGTTCCTACGACAACACTGTTCGCATTTGGAATGCCGAGAGTGGTGCACCAGTTGGTGACCCGTTGGAGGGGCATGAAGAAGCTGTCTATTCCGTTGTTTTCTCACCCGACGGTTCCCGACTTGCGAGCTGCTCCAACGACAAGACTGTTCGCATTTGGAATGTCGAGAGTGGTGCGCCAGTTGGTGGCCCGTTGGAGGGGCACGAAGAAGCTGTTCATTCCGTTGTTTTCTCACCCGATGGTTCTCAACTTGCGAGCTGTTCCTACGACACGACTGTTCGCATTTGGAATGCCGAGAGTGGTGCACCAGTTGGTGGCCCGTTGGAGGGGCATGAATACGCTGTCAATTCCGTTGTTTTCTCACCCGATGGTTCTCGACTTGCGAGCTGCTCCGAGGACAACACTGTTCGCATTTGGAATGCTGACAGTGGAACTGCAGTTTTCCCACCACTCATTGGGAACCTCGAGAATCTTGCCATCCCCTTGTTTTCACACGCTGCTTTGGTATCGTCGAAATCCTCGGATGGTTAGTGTTGTCCTCAAACTTTTCCTCTTGCCATTGTTGTTGACATTATGCCGATGCTGCCCCTCTTCAGCTGCAGTCAACATTTCCCCTGTCGAACTTGCTCCCCACTTTACCTTTCCCTCTAGCATTACACATGATGGTTGGGTCACCACACCTACAGGAAGGCTGCTGTGGTGGCTACCCGTCGATTTTCGAAGTCAAGTTTGGCCAGGGCCACGTAGCATGGTTGCTTGTGGCAAGAATCATATGGCTCTTTTCAACAAGGATTGATATCTATGTCGTTCAAATTTTTTGATTTGCATTAGCCAGAAATTCATATCAAACATTCCTTTCCCGATAGAATAATCAACGAGTCAGGACTAGTTTGAAGACGGTTCGGAAAGCGATCCCGCGAGGGTTTTCTTGCGCCGATGTTGCAAACTTCAAAGTTTTGACTTGGACTCTCTTACATCCCTGACAATATCGAGACAGCAGGAAGAAATGAATTGAGATGCGTAAAGTAACTGTCGTCAAGGTCATAGATTCGTGATCAAATCCTATCCTTCCCTCTGCTCTTCACGCACGCGCCAGCTCTGCCGAGAGGTCCTTCCGGCTTGGAGGCACAGTCTTTGTGCCAGCTGCAATCCTCAAGGAAGCGCTATTGAACGCTGCAAGCGTTTGGCCGAAATGAGATGCATTCCTCGGCAGCCATCCATCCGGAAGCCTTTCTTCGAGAAGAAATGGGCGAAGGTCATCAACGATACCTCGGAAGACGGTTTGCATTGAGGCACAACTGTCAAAGAAATCTCCTCAATAACGCGACTAGATGAAAAAAAAAACCCCCAAATAAGAGAGCTCTCACTTTCCAAAACCATGCATACGCAGAAAGAGGTTTGTTGAAAACTCTGGGTTGGTTGCTTTGGAATCTGCCATACGCTGGCTAAGTGCCTTTGACAAGTCCGAATATGTGAGAGCTGGTTTCCCGTCTGCATCTTTGCCAGTCGCACTAGCAAGGAGCTCCTCTATGAGAGGCACCGCAATTTTGGATGTGTCCGGTTCAAAATAAATGTCTTGGCCTATTTTGCAACAATTGGCGTCAAAACGAGTGATTTTTTCAGATGATTGAGACAGCGTACGGAGAAGCGAGCCGTCGTGTTCAATTTGGTTGTGCTGGTCAATGTCTTTCAAGTCGAAGGTGTCCTTCTTGTAATCCTTTTTCATAAAGTTGGCGACGTAACTCGACAAGAAGATGCAGAAGGTGGGAGCGAGGTTGTATGTAACCTGGACCTTGCGCGTGAGCTCTCCAAACGATAGACCGCGACCATCATGCGAAAAAATGCCTAGATCGCCCCCGATCAGTCACTGTCATCTATGTATGGATGAGGGTGCTCACCATGATTAGCCATGGCGTTAAGCGCAGGACAAGAACATCGGCTGTCACCCTCCTGGGCTGGAATATACTCGGGCCATTTGCCTCCAAAACCAGGGTGTCCATCTGGTACGATTTGGCCAGCAGGCTTGTTCGGTAAAATGAGATTACCAAACACCAGGATTGTATCCCATGAGAATACATAGATGGAGAAGAAAAACCTGGTTACAGGGCTAAGGAATCCCATGTGTTGTTATTGATGTGGAAAGTGATGTAGAGTGATGGAAGGGGAGGTGAAGGGCGTCAAACGGTCATGTTTGTTTGGGTTGCGGAGTCCTCCTAGGTTCATGAGAATATTCGGAGCCGTAGCGAATAGAAGTCACCAGTATCGATTGTTCGAGAACGGTGGCCTGGCAGTCGGACATGATGCAGATTGATCATGTCCGAGATTTCGCCTCATCAGGCCTTTTCAAGAGAGCAACGGTGTGTAAGTCCTCCCCAAACTTGACAATGAGAGGGCGCTCTGAGGGTGAGGTTTTCGCTGTTACAAGAAGACCCGGTATCGAAAGACAAGATACCCGTTGCGAGAGGAAATCACTAAAGCAAAGATTGTAATTTGTAAAGCCTCAGTCTGGACTCGATTCGGTGTCAATACGCCACAGTGCGCACCAGCCTGGGGTAATTTGGGACGCGGGCGCAGAATCAAAGCAGTCTGCGTGCAAAACTACGGGAGTGCTTCAGAATTGAAATCAGCTATGATATTGGAAGACCAACGTTGGCGTGAACCGGGCTCTCCAAATTCCAACATAAGTTTTTGCGCCGTAGCGAGGAAATCAAACACGTACAAATAATAATTTTGATAAATGACAACGCCGAATCCGGGTTATCAGAGAATCATTGACCACTAGTACTATCATCATTATGAGCTCGCTATGGCAAACAACTCGTTCTGATCTCGTCGTTGGAGTCAAGAGTGTCTGGCACGGGTTCCAAGGTACGCTAAAACTTGTTTTCAGACTTCATCTCACTCACCCCGTTCTGTTTCTGTTCTTCTGTTCTTCCTGGCAGATTTCGCGCTGAGGGATAACGTCGTGGAAGTCGCAGTCGGTCTGATGTTAGTATGCGGAAAGCAAAAAAACTTTCGCTTCGGTTCACCCAGTTTCTTCATTGAAGCATCGGCTCCGCGTTCACTACCCTCGTCAAATCCCTCGTCTCCGATATCATCCTCCCGCCTATCTCACTCCTCCCCTTCCTCGACCGCACCATCGAGGAAAAATTCTTCATCCTGAAACCCGGTGCGTATTCATCCACTATTACAGCATATATTGAGGTCAGCGGCGGGTCGGGGAAACGGAGACCAAACAGGACCCGGGCCGTTTCCCTTCCCTGTTCCTGATGCTTATTCCTGATGACGACGACAACGACAGGTCCGCATTACAATTCTACTATTCACGGGTACAATACCCTCCAGCAAGCGACTGATGATGGGGCCGTAACACTTTCATATGGGTCCCCTCGCTCTGCCCTTTGTAACTTGGGAAAACCCAAAGACTGACTCACCACCCCCTTCTCATTCTCACAGCTTATTCATAATGAACACGATCAATTTCCTCAGCATCGCCTTCTCTCTCTACCTCGTCGCTGAGCTGTACTCAAGTGTAGCGCACGAGTCGATTATCACAGAGACGACCAAGTGCAAGTATTGTCGGAAGACTATTTCTAGGAAGGTATGTTTCGTACTTAGCTTTGTTCTCGTGTTTTTTTATTATTATGTTTTTCGTCATGTCGTTTTTGGAGGAATTTTTTTTTGTTCGTGTCGATCGTGAATATATGCAGACTTATTTATGTTTTTGTTTTGAATAGGCTCAGAGGTGCGGGTTTTGCACAAGCTGGCAGGATGGTAGGGAGGAGGGTGAGGAGAATCAAACATTGAGATCTGAATAATCGTGTGTGTACAGTCAGTTGGCTGGCATGTTGATGACCTCGGTTCATGGTGTACACTGTATACTACTTCCACTGGGTGCTAAATGCACGTATCATTTCATTGTTTATGCCTGAAGCCGGGCTTATTTAAATATCCCTGACTGCTCCCGGGATGCAGTTCATGAATATGCTGGGCCGTGAGGGTAAGCAGATCGGACTGCGCGTTGGAACTGGGGATCTAGGGTTCTCAGGGTGCAGTTCCTGAGGAATTGAGATGTGTTCATCGACATATGTTGCGCATCTGAAAATGCTGCAGTAATGAGAACCTGGAAACTATAGTACACAGTTCCGATCCATCACAATGAGCCAAAGAGAATAATGTCAACGAGAGGATAAGGTTCCACTACTGGCAGATGAATGGCCCTGAAGTTGAGCGAGAGCCTCCCTTCTGGACATGCTGCTCGGGTCCAAATACGGCCGCTCGCCGATGCCGACTACTCGATAACCCGTGCGTGGACCAAGGCCCTCGTAATCGAATGTCGCGGCGTGGTACACACTGCGGTTATCCCAAATCGCTATTAGACATTTTTATCCGTTCAGCAAATCATGTCTTTTTTTTTTTCGAACTATTTAGAAAACGCGAAAGAAGAAGGGAAATACTAGTATGTATATATATATACTCACCGACATCATTAGGATTCTGCCATCGGTGCCGGACCTGCAGGTCATGATTGTGCACAATCAGCCTCAGGAACCAGTCGTGCAGCTGACTGCTCTCATCCTGCGTTAGGCCGTTGATGCTCTGGAAGTGATTGCCAACAGCGTAAAGACTCCGCCATCCAGTCACTGGGTTCGACCGAATTACGGGATGGACGGCCATCAACTCAGTCCCGAAGTTTTCGGGTGATCCACGTTCCTCGCTGTATATTTTGAAGTCCTTGGTTGACGTGGTCAGTCTGTGCGGGGATTGAGCCAGGGTGGCCGTCAACGACTCCAGAAACCTCCGATAGGGAGGGGAAATTCTGTCGTAGACTTCACAGGCGGAGGCCCACAGAGTGTCTTTTTTTTTATACAAATGTTTTTTTCACCTCGACAAAAAAAAAAATTTGGGGGGGAAAGATACAGGACACGTACCTCCGCCGGACTTTGGCAGTTGGGTCAACCTCAGGACGGTGTAGTCGCTGGGTACGGGTTCATACGCTATGTCGCTGTGCCAATTTCCCAAGTTTCCGCTCTTCCCGTGGTCGTGGTTGCGAAAGAGGGCCTCTGCGGGGACTTTTTTGTCATCCGTGCTGATGATGTTGATGGTCTCGCCCTTTGCGCTTCCGAAGTTGCTGAGGGGGTGGATGTGTAACGTGGAGGATTTGGGTTTGCCGACGAGTTCACCAAGCCGTTGAGCCAGCTCCTTCTGAAGCTCGATCGTCAGGTCGTCCTGTTTACGGAAGAATACAACACCGCGCTGAGAAACTAGATTGGAAAAAGGAAGAAAAAAATCAGCAATCCCGCATTTAGACAATGCAATGGTGCAATTTCAGGTGGACAGAGAAAAGAAAAAAAGGAAAAAAAAAACATACTGGTGATTGCCAGGTCACGGAGAAGTTCATCCGAGTTGGGTGCAGTTATCCAGTCCGCCAAGTTGGCATCTGGGAATTCTGTACCGATAATTGGGGTGCTGTCGCATGACTTGAACTGATCGAGTACGCCCTTGAGCTCAAGGGGTTTTCTCGTGCCACTGGTGCCGTTACCATTATTATTCACTGAGGCCGCAAGTTGGGATCGATCAACTGCCATGCCAATTCCACCGTCACCACCACCAGACCTATTAGTACTGCCACCATTCGCATGGGTAATATTGGGACCATCATGGGTCTCTGATGCGGCTAGCAACAAATACAATCAGAGATAGGGAATTGCCAGTGAAGGGGTGGGTAAATGGATTGCGTCGTGACGTTCGAGCCTTCGAGGTGGAATATACAATGTGCACTCACGTAGAATTCGCAGGGGAGAAATGCTTGGGAGAGATGGTGAAGCCATCTTGCGGTCTGACGATAATCACAAAGTGGGAGTTGCGGGTGCCCATGCTGAGCGCTGAGAAATCTCCATCATCATACGGTCTCGACCTGCGATTGGCACCGAGGTGGCATTCTCACCGTTCCCTAACACCGGGTATGGAAACAGCCCGTAAGCGCCCAGCAGCTGTATGTTCGGGTCAAGTCAGCGTTACTGCCAGTGAAAAGGCTTATGTACTAGTGGCATCATTTCATGTTACTGCCTACGGAAACCGGTTATTGGACGTCTCAGAAGAAAGTTCCTTGGTTTTCACCAACTCCCTCTACACCCCTGCTGTCGTATGCCTTCTCATCACACCCGGAGGTCCCACATCATATCCCTACTAGTAGCACGAGTTGCGCAACTCACGGATAATCATGCGCCTCGACTTCCAGAACATCATGCGATTAAATCAGGCACCGAGGTCCTCCCACTCCTTCGCGCCAGTGCTTCCTCATCACATGCGGCGGGGGGTACTGCACGCCGTTCATCATGCACCATCGTTGGCACCATCCTCTTGCCGGGCTGACTCCCACGTCCCCATTGGCACCGATGTCCTTTCAGACGCTCGTCGAGCTACCTGGTAGGGGCGTTCAAAGTGTACATGGTGAAACTGACGGCTACGGCAGCCGCTGTCGTTGCGGCATGCTTTTTCGAGTGGAGAAGGATCAGGCAAAGAAAAGAAGGGAGGCTGCGGGAGGCTGCGGGAGGCCGCTGGATAACCTCTTCGAGTTAATGACTGCTTCTGCGTAGATTAGTTACTGGAGTAACAAACGCCAATACACACTGAAAATCCCCAGTATCTCGATTGGAACCCGGACTCGCGCACTACCCCTTCCGCAAGACAGCCGGGGAGATCGTGATAATGGCGTACTCCGAGGATGAATTCCAAGTACAGAGTACAGAGATGGATGAGCTCGACTCGGGTTGAAACCGCCAAACTTTGCAAAACTCGTTCAACGCCGCGACTCGACTCGACGAACTTCAGTGTCCACTTGCTCGATGTGAATTGGACGATAAAAAGCAGTCCATTTATGCCCTGAGCGTGGTGTGGGGTGATGGTCGCTACAAGTTAAACGCCCATAGAAGGAGAAAGATAAAGGAAGAAAGGAAGACAGTAAGTACTCCCGGCCAGACCCAAATGAAGCCTCTTCGTACCAGTAGTTTGGACTCAAGCCACAGCCTCAGCCAGCCAGCACTGATCGGCAATTGCAAAATGCTTACTTTAGTATCAATATTGCGTGGACCCTGGACTAGTATCGCTCGCCGCATGTTCTGTCACCTGGCCTGCTTTCAAGACCGGACCCCTCGCCAACTTGGAGGGTACCCAGACGCGCTCAGACCATCCCCCGCGCTAAGCCAACAATGAACGTGGCAGAACTTCCTCGAAGCTGACTACAGTTGCAAGTATCCGATAGTTCAGCCCGGTACTACTCAAGCTTCAATTTCAAGTAAGCCGTGGGATCGATCATCCACTGGCAGGCACGGGGACCCTGCAAACACTGCCTGTGGGTTAAAAGCCACATTGGCATTAGGGGATTGACGCTTTCCCTTCTGCCTGTGATGCTTGTTCGCTTGAGCATATCCATATCCTCTCTCCTTGTCTTAGCTTCGGTTGTCGCAGCCCGACATTTGCCTAGACATGGACCTAGCACATTCGAGTCTAACCCTCTCGACACTCTTTTCCTCACTGTCGCGACATTCACAAACGTTGGAGTGATCCCTGAACTGCTCGGTGATCTGCATATCCGTCAATCATCTTGTTCGGTCGGCTATATGTCATGTTCGTCTGGGGTCGTCTGTTGTCCTGCCGGTGGCGATTGTTGTTCAGGTTCGCTTCTTCTGGCGCTTCCCCGCTAGTCGATTTATCGCTGATGTGTCTCTTGTTTACGCAGATAACACTTGCTGTCCTGCAGGGTAAGTGTGATTGCTGTGTAGTTTTTAAGGGACACAATCAATGCCGAGTGCACATATAGTTATGTTTGTGCCGGAGACGGATGTTGTCCGATCGGGGAGACATGTTCGGGCCCCCCTACCGGTTGTTTTGATCCCACAGATGTTCCCTGCGTTAATGATGATTTCTGTTGTCGTGAGTCTGTGATATATCCTGCCCACAAAGCTTCACCGTAACGTATTAATATCGTCCCCAGCCCCTGGACAGGCATGCTCCCGTGTCAATGATGTACCACAATGTGGGGGTTCTCCTCTGACTTCCTCGGGACTGCCTACACCTTCACCTATACCTTCAATCCCACCTACATTTACAACTTCGATTCCATCTCTGCCCTCACCGACTACCATTCCATCTCTGCCCCCACCTTCTACCATTCTGACGCCGCCTCCTATTTCAATTACGACACCGTTTGCGGATTCGACTGTGCCACCGACAACCATCCCTACCTCGTCCGTTATCCCTCCCGTCGTTACTGTACCTGCCACCTCGACGTCAAGTCCCTCGAGCCCGGTGCCGAAGAATACGACCATCAGCGCCTCCGATCCAAATATCGTCTATTCAGGCAGCTGGGTGCAAAAGACTTCGAGTTGCAACTCAAATGCTCAATCTATGCAATGTGTTGGTTCAGGGAATTCATTTTCGTATTCCTTCACAGGTCAGTCGTCGTCGTTGTTCAATCTAGTGTTGTTTGTTTGTTAGATTTTTTTTTTCATTTTTTGTACAGGGACGGCAATATATATGACTATCGCGGAGACCCCGGACTCTGGATTATACTCAGTCACTTTCGATCAAATAACCACCCAAATGAATGCCCAATCAACTAGTTCCGTCTGCAATATCGGTTTTCAACAAAAGGGTCTCGGCAATGTCAAGCACACCATCGTCGTGAAATCACTCGGTGATACGGCTATGAGCAACTTGGGGAACTTTAACTTGGATCACTTTGTGTGAGAGATTTCCAAAAGTTACAGGCAACCTTGGTTTTTTATGCAAACCGTTTTTGTCTTTTTCAACAACCAGAATTACAACGCAACAAGACAGTTCGACTAGCAGCATCGGCCCGACAACGACCACGTCCGGATCGACCTCGACTTGTAGTGTCCCGGTGATGACTATGATGTACATTGTCATCGGAGCGATTCTGTGGACGATTTATTATTGTAAGAGGCCGCGCATCGTTTTACCCCGTGATTCGGTGCCTGATTGTCTCTCTACCCTCTAGAAATGATATCATGATGATGACGGAGAGTCTGATGCTTATCGGAACAATTACTTCCTTGGACTTTTGACGATTTGCTTGTACACAGTAGGCGGAAGGGGGTTGTATCATGTTGGATCTGAACACATCTTCCCGGATCCTTGGACTTTGATGGGTTTCTTTGTTACTTGTACAGTTGATGAATGGGTTGTAACCATTTTGGATCTTGTATCCATTTCCGAGCCGTTCCATGTATGTGAGATAGTCCCATCAATGGTACTCGTCGACATAATTACGGTGAGGGGATCTTTTCGTATATCATACTTGCCGTGTGGTGTTTGCAAAATTCCAGGTCTTTGTGTGCTGATTCACTCTAAACTGAAATCACGCGGGAGCATAACCATCCATCAGAATGATCAGATGCACCAATACCTCAAAACAGAATGATGGCTACCTCTACACACCGTAACAAACTTTGTACCCTCAGCACACCGCACTGTCCCTGCCCTCGAATGAGAGTGGGATTGTTCGGATGCCGGGGCTCTGGGAGGTGCCAATGGGCAAAGTGGCATTTTACTTGCCTTTGCCACGCAGTTTGCTGAGGGCTTTTGGCTGCGATTTGACGGACACGTTCACGGGTGATGTTGAACGACTGCCCAACTTCTTCCAGGGTCCTGTCCGCGACCGATGATCCTTAAGGCCGAATCGCATCTCGAGAACAGTGCGTTCGCGGGGTTCCCAAAATCTGCCGAATTTGCTCTTTTACAGCGGCGTCGGTTTTCTTCAACAAGGATGTGTTGAAAAGTTTGTCATATAGCCACGCTTGCCTTTGTCCTTGGGGGTTAGGGGGTAGTTAGAGAACTGAAACAAGATAGAGACTAAAAAAAGCCATACATTCGGTTCTCTTCAATAACGATAACATGCCAATTGCAAGCTCAACGACATCGCGTTCCGGTAAATCAAAGCTTTCACGCTCAAGCAAATCGTATGATGTCTCGCGAGCGAATCTTCGTACACATACACAAATCACCTTTGAGGACAGCGGTTTTTGATCCCAAGTTAACTCACAAGTCGGACCAAGCCTCGCACGGGGCAAGTGATGGGCTTTCCGATAAGGGGACAGCTGCAACTATTGCAAAGCCAGCGAACAGAGTTGCGGCGGCGGCAACGGCAACGGCAACAACGGTACAGGAACGCATTACGAGCTCTTGAATGACGACGTTAAGGTTGGATGGCGTAAAGATTGATTGTTTATTCAAGGATAGTGTTGGAGCTGACATGTGGGCCAAGGTCAGCACCATTTAACACACAGGACGGAGAGTGTACGTACTGTCCAGCGCTAGAAAAAGAAAACGACAAGGGGCGGGAAAGCTGAAATGGCAATCAGCACAGTAATGCATGAGAAGGAAGCGGTAAATCTTACTGGCCAGCACTTGGGGATTACGGAGCACGCAAGATCCCTTTTATACCGGAAGTAGTACGGCTACAGCCTTTGTAGACGAATCATAGGATAGGGCCCGACAAACCCGCAATTATTGAGTAGAGCCGTATTGAATAGGTTGCCACACTAGTGATGGATCACCATAGCAGTCTCCAGGACAAAGTTGTTAGGCGGCAGCCTGATGGATTCCACGCTTACGGGCCTTGCAATTCTTTGTCGAAAACGTTTCAGCCCCCTCCACTTTGACTGCGCCAGGCCAGTGCACCGGCGGCATTGCCGTTTTTTACTTGCATTTTTACGACACTCTGTCGTGCAGATAGCCGGATTTGCTGCTTCGAAAATTTGACCATGGAACTGTCTGAACTTGAATATTGTTGTCGCTGCCCTATAATAGAGCTAGGCCGGCTGTAATAGAATATTAATACGATCTCTCCAACCTCGGACTCCCCAAGGCCTTCAAAGGGAAGTCCAGCACCACTTCTCGGGATTGGGTTCAAGGAGTCGAGTCGGACAACGCATGATTCACGCATCCATCCTGGCCTCAGGCTTCCAGTACCGATCCTAGTTGATTCGGATTTCCCTATGGTCAAGCCTGGTGAGCCTCTTTCGATCCATCTGTTTGTCGTTTATGGACATGAATGGATTGGCTGCCGAAATAGTCGATCCTACCACCAGATTGCCATACAACGCCGAAAAGCTAGTGCTGGGAACAGGAACCAAGGCATTCTTGCAGTAAACTTGAAGTTGATGAGGACGAGGACTTGCGTGGTAAATGGTCCGACAACGGGCAGGTGGATTGTCTCCTCACTGAACAAGACGACTTATGCTCATTTCAGAAAACCATCGGATGCCAACGACTTGCAGACGCATGAAGGCATGTTCACTAAATTCTTCACATCTTCGCATGCCTTCGGGACCCTCAGCGTGTGGAGGTTGTGGAGGGGGCTTGGGTGGGTCTTACGCCCAACGTGAACATACGCGTGCTCTCCCTCTTCTATACTCTCGGGCTGCTGGTGCTGACTGGCAACACAAATAATGAACAGTTTGACCAAGTGCATTCGATCTCGGGGGGGGGGGGGGGGGGTGACCTAGGGAAGCTGGCTAACATGTAAGGCGAGATGCTCGACTTGAGGAACGACAGTGAACTCATCGGTGGCATAGCTGTTGACTCTCGTGAACAAAATGACCCGTGGATCACCCGAGGGCATACAGGCATTTATGCCGGACGTGCAGGGGATTAAGAAGGTATGTCTCTCTATTTATGTGGCGTTGACCGGCAACTTGAACTTGGTGGCTAGAACCTCACGAATCAGTTGCGCCCGATCGTGGAGTTGACCGAGGTGGCTGGTAGCGACCTTGTGAACACGATCTGGGAGATATTAGGCAACGAGACCGTGAATGAAATGACGGAGAGACAGAGCGTGTTTGCAGACGAGGTCACCAGGGTAGCAGGAGAGAATGAATGTAACATATCACGGTGAGGACGCCCAGCGAAGAAACCGCAACTTCCCAGATTGTTAACCATGACGTTCACGCAAAGCCTCCGCACTACCTTTCGTTCCACTGCCCCGTTGAAATGCAGAATCGTAGTAGGCATGTTCCGATGACCCCTGCTTGATTATTCTATCAGGAAAGTAAATTTGATATGAATTTCCGGCTAATGCAAATCAACAAATTGACGACATAGATATCAATCATTGGTAAAAAGAGCCATACGGTTT
The DNA here is from genome assembly GCA_963556145.1 of Hygrocybe punicea. Classification (NCBI taxonomy): domain Eukaryota; kingdom Fungi; phylum Basidiomycota; class Agaricomycetes; order Agaricales; family Hygrophoraceae; genus Hygrocybe; species Hygrocybe punicea. The sequence continues at coordinate 5,319,096 of OY744470.1, forward strand.
CTGCCACAAGCAACCAGGCTACGTGGCCCTGGCCAAACTTGATGTCGAAGATAGACGGGTAGCCACCACAGCAGCCTTCCTGTAGGCGTAGTGACCCAACCATCACGTGTAATGCCAGAGGGAAAGGTAAAGTGCGGAGCAAGTTCGACAAGTGAAATGTTGACTGACGCTGAAGAGGGTAGCATCGGCATAATGTCAACAACAATGGCAAGAGGAAAAGTGTGAGGACAACACTAACCATCAGAAGATTTCGACGATACCAAAGCAGCGTATGAAAACAAGGGGATGGCAAGGTTCATGAGGTTCCCAATCAGTGGTGGGAAAATTGCAGTTCCAATATCAGCATTCCAAATGTAAACAGTTTTGTCGTGAGAGCAGCTCGCAAGTCGAGAACCATCGGGTGAGAAAACAACAGAATAGACGGCGTCTTGGTGCCCCTCCAACGGGCCACCAACCGGTGCACCACTGTCGGCATTCCAAATGCGTACAGTCATGTCGTTGGAGCAGCTCGCAAGTCGAGAACCATCGGGTGAGAAAACAACAGAATAGACGGCGTCTTCGTGCCCCTCCAACGGGCCACCAACTGGTGCACCACTCTCGGCATTCCAAATGCGTACAGTCTTGTCGTAGGAGCAGCTCGCCAGTCGAGAGCCATCGGGTGAGAAAACAATGGAATTGACATAATCTTGATGGCCTTCCAATGGTCCACCAACTGCTGCACCACTCTCGGCATTCCAAATGCGAACAGTGGTGTCGTAGGAGCAGCTCGCAAGTCGAGAACCATTGGGTGAGAAAACGACGGAACGGACACCACGTTTATGGCCTTGCAACGGGTTACCAACTGGTGCACCACTCTCGGCATTCCAAATGCGAACAGTGTTGTCGTTGGAGCAGCTCGCAAGTCGAGAACCATCGGGTGAGAAAACAATGGAATTGACACCGTTCCCATGCCCCTCGAACGGGCCACCAACTGGTGCACCACTCTCGACATGCCAAATGCGAACAGTATTGTCCTTGGAGCAGTTCGCAAGTCGAGATCCATCGGGTGAGAAAACAACGCAATAGACAGCTTTTGCATGCCCCTCCAACGGGCCACCAACTGGTGCACCACTCTCGGCATTCCAAATGCGAATAGTCTTGTGGTCGGAGCAGCTCGCAAGTCGAGAACCATCGGGTGAGAAAACAACAGAATAGACGGCGCCTTCGTGCCCCTCCAACGGGCCACCAACTGGTGCACCACTCTCGGCATTCCAAATGCGAACAGTCTTGTCGTTGGAGCAGCTCACAAGTCGAGAACCATCGGGTGAGAAAACAACAGAACAGACCCAACTTTCATGACCTTCCAACGGGCCACCAACTGGTGCACCACTCTCGGCATTCCAAATGCGAACAGTGTTGTCGTTGGAGCAGCTCACAAGTCGAGAACCATCAGGTGAGAAAACAACGGAATTGACAGCCTTCCCATGCCCCTCCAACGGGCCACCAACTGGTGCACCACTCTCGGCATTCCAAATGCGAGCAGTCTTGTCGTAGGAGCAACTCGCTAGTTGAGAACCGTCGGGTGAGAAAACAACAGAACAGACCCAACTTTCATGACCTTCCGACGGGCCACCAACTGGTGCACCACTCTCGGCATTCCAAATGCGAACAGTGTTGTCGTAGGAGCAGCTCGCAAGTCGAGAACCATCGGGTGAGAAAACAACAGAACAGACCCAACTTTCATGACCTTCCAATGGGCCACCAACTGGTGCACCACTCTCGGCATTCCAAATGCGTACAGTCTTGTCCTTGGAGCAGCTCGCAAGTCGAGAACCATCAGGTGAGAAAACAACGGAATTGACAGCTTCTTCATGCCCCTCCAACGGGCCACCAACTGGTGCACCACTCTCGGCATTCCAAATGCGAACAGTGCTATCATCGGAACAGCTCACAAGTCGAGAACCATCGGGTGAGAAAGCAATGGAATTGACAGCTTCTTCATGCCCCTCCAACGGGCCACCAACTGGTGCACCACTCTCGGCATTCCACATGCGAACAGTGTTGTCGTCGGAGCAGCTTGCAAGTCGAGAACCATCGGACGAGAATACAACACAACGGACCCAATCTTCATGGCCTTCCAGAACGGATATGAGAACTGGCCATCTATGCTCCTTCCCAAATACAATAGTAGGATGTCTATCGGCATAGGATGCAGCATAGACACGGAACAGATGGGTATCTGTGGGTGTAAATGCCAATGCGGAGGAATAGACATGCGAGCCACCCTCTGAGATGGGCCAGGAAAATGCTTGCAGAAACCGTTGTCCATCGTTTGTCATGTTGATTAGATCATCGCTCCTTCGGCTGAATTCCTGATGTGAATGCTCAGCGAACTCGATACTCAATTAAAGAAGAAACTTACTTTCAACCACCGTTCAAGACGCAGCAATGACTGATGTGCAACACCCAGCATGTTCATGAGACTCAGGGCTTCAATCCAGTGCAACAGGTGTCGAAATAGAAATGTCTTAATTTTGTCAAGGAGTTCGACAGAATTGACTTCGACGATATGGTCCACCCAGAAGCGGCAGGCATAACGGAGAGCCTCAGGCATTGCTCGTTCCACGTCATCATTTGAAATGTCCTTGTTTCGGTAGAACCAATCTCCAACCCCGCAGATGTCGTCCTTATTCAATTCATGAATGATAATCTCGAGGCATGATCTGGCCATTGCGGCACTGTGCTCTTTTTTATCAATATAGAAGTGTTGGCTTCGCTTCTCATCCGTCAAGAAATCATAAAAGGAGGGATGAAGTGGTCGGAGCAACGCATTCGCATCCCTGGTCCCACTGAGCAATGACCCCAAAGGCTGCACAAACATGATCACATCGAGTCTTGACATGCGCGGCATGTGATCAAGAAATTGCGCAACAGCCTTCGAGGAAAGTGGTGTCCGCGCCGAGACCATTGTCGATAGAATCAATTTGAAGTCATGTTCCATATCGTGATCCTGTGGGTCATATGAATGTGCGAGGACGGCGGAATAGAGCTTGTCGATCGGAGATTCCGGGTCGGGTGAAGTCTTGTCCAGAATGAGTTTGAGCTGTTTCTGATGATCGATGACCCGTCCGTCCCCTTCGACAAAGTTACAGACGGTCGACGCCCAGATAAAAAGCCCTGCTGCACGTTCCTCGAGGTTAGTAATTTCACCCAGTGTAGGCCATGGCGCTGGCAATGTCCGACCATAAACGCCTGTGCGGATCTGCAGGAATCGGTGGTGGAAGAACTTTGATATATCAGCAGCTGTGCTCGCATCGGCGATGTCGAGTGGCTTTTCAAGGATGTGAGACTTGTCCTGGAATTCGTATCGTATGTCGGGCTCGTCTCTGCTCGTGATCAGAACTTTGATAAATGGCGGAAGTTTCCTCGACTCTGAAGCCAGAATCGGGAGTAAAGAGCGACGCTCGGGAACACTCCCACATTCATCCAGTGCATCGATGACCACAACTATTGGACCTTCCGTTTGAAGTGACTGGATGGAGGACAGTGGCTCGACGATAAGCTTGGTGAATTGGGTATGAAGTGGATGGCCAATGATGCCCCTCGTCTTTTGGAGAGCGGCATCCAGAACTTCCGCAACACGAGGATCGAAAGAAGCTAAACTATCTGCCCATCGTCGGATGACCAACTCGGGGCGCCTCAGATCCTCCGCGTCGCGGCTGAAGTAAATGAAACAACAAAGGCGGCTAAATTCGTCAAGCCAATCCGCAATTGTAGCCGAAATAGTGCTCTTCCCCGAACCTGCATGTCCCCACAACCAGAGGATTGTCTTATCGTTGTCAGGACAGGTTACCCACTCCATAATGAATCTCAGGAGAGGTACGCGAGTGCCTCGAAGGCACCGCGGCCGTGCTGAAGAATCCGGCGGGATCGGTAATTTCAGTGCATCCGTAATGACTGTAAAATATCATGAACATGACAGACGCACATGACGACGATGAGACTCACCCAACCTCCTAGTATCCTGAGAGATTCGACAAGTGGAGAGAACGATTTGAATGCCTGATGCTCTGTCAAACGATTCTTTGAGGGTTTGGAACGCGGTAGAGAAATCCTCTATCTTGGCGGATGCATTTGACATCGTGCCGACTAATGCTCGACCTGTGAAGTGGCCAGTCAGTCTGAGAGCACCACAAGATTGTGGTAGATTGAAGACTTGCGAGTGAATCCATGACCTTTGTACTCCTGGATAAACAACGCGCACTCGTACGTCTGCTTCCACAACTTGTCAATGACATCCCTATACATATCTATCTTTGGCACCCTGTCAACCGCTCCAGCGAAGGTGAAAACATCGGTTATCGTTGTTATCAGGTCAGTAATCTTATTGTCCCGATCTACTTCTGCTTTCGCGACCTAAATGGAGAGACTCTGAGGTAGGCGCAAACGGGGGGGGACCATATCGCACCTTATATACAGAGACTATGATCGTCCAACCTATATTGACAAATGGGTGGATCTATGGGAAGGAATCAACACACCAGTTGATTGAAAATGATTATGCAAACCTTGGCGAGCTCATCCAGTGCCTTCACAAGCTTTTCGAACATGGGAAGGTCCAAAAATCCACAGAGTGGCTCCAACGCGGTCCAAGTAGCAGAAGCAACATCACCTACGGTACCAATCACGGCACTGCTCATATTTTGAGCATGATCTATAGTCGCGAGGATTCGTGGACCATCAAACTGCCCATCCACGATTTCTGCACTGGCGTTGGGCTTGGCTGCTGCAGATTTGACGAGGTCAACATGAAGGGTGAGACGACCTGCAGTGGGAGCATTGGGTTTCTCCTTGAGCGGGCGCAGATCCAGGTGGATCTCTGGATGTGTGTTTGAGAAAGCATCTTGACAAGATAAGAATGCTGACCTGCCGCAACCCGTTGTAATTTGAGAAGATTCTCGATAGTGAGTTCACAGTGACACAGAGCACGATCGGGAATGAGCCGGCGACGATGGAACACTCGAAACGAAAGAACGGATGTTGGATACACAGTGGATCTTCCGGCCTCGCTCAACCAGACAGCGGCCTGCGTCGGATCGGACGGCGAACAGTCAACGACCGAAAGACGGATTGTCTTGGACCAACAAGGTGAAGTCGACGGATTCTCAGTAACCTCAGTTTCGTCTGAAAATCTGTCGACCGATATTCGGACGAATGGATGTGGGGCTTTCTTGAACGTCGTAAGGGGGAGATCGCTCGCACTCACGACTGTCAAAGCTTGTCAGTGTTTCTACTTTGAATATGGTGGGGTTGTGCGAACCTTGAATATTTATGTCTTGCTGTTCAGGAAGCACAGAGCCCCCTGGGCGAATTCGATGTAACCCGTCCATCGTGAGGCAGTGGATGTGCTGCAACAGCACGCCAGTCCTTTAAGCGCTCACGTCTTTATCCGAACTGACGCCGACAGTTCGGTCTTGACGAAATTCCGTTACGGTACGGCTTCCTCGTGAACCGCAAGTATATTGCGTGGGATGATTTCTGCAGAAATGCACGACCAGCACACAAGTATTAATCCAACCAATCGTCACAACATTCTAAGCTTTCTAAGGCCGCGAAGGAGACAGCAACCACAGGTCCACCGTGACGAGAGTGCCGTATACCCCGCTGCAGGCTGCAAGTGAGCAAGTGCTCTCAAGTTCCAAACGGCATCCCCGGTCGCGACATTACTAACTCGTTGTCCTGTGCTGGGATATAATGTAGGAGAAAATTTTGTTTTTACACTTTTAATGCTGAAGCTGGCGCTGAGGACTGGTCACAGTAACACCTGGTAGTCCACACAGAATAACAGCATTTTATGGCAACATTAATGGCATCCGGTTTGTGGAGCTGGTGGTGTAATGGGCTTTTTTTGTCCTCTCACGACTGTCGCTCTTGACTCTGGAACCGGTGCCCTTCAATGAACCTCGTCCTACCACCAAAAGAAGTTGAATGGCCATAGCCCTGCATCGGTGGAGAAGATGAGGACGAATACTGATAAGGCTGGCATTGGATCACCCAAATGAAGCCCGGCCACAGCGGCCCAGAACTTGGAGACCATCGGACCCGTTCTCTCGCAATTATTGGCGGAAAATGTTTACCACGGGCCTGCCAGTGACACACTGGTATATACGCATCTTGGTCACCCAGTCGAGTCCGATTTCCTGTCGCACAGCTTCTTGCAAGTCGTATACAATCACGCAGCGCTTGTTCATGGGACCTTGTACCTATGGCCTGCCCCTCGTTTTCAACACCGGACAACATGGACGGAGAGACGATTTCTGCGGCAGACGTGATCCCAGACGTTTACCACAAATGTAAGTATTCCGTAGTTCTGAAGGCCTGAACCCGACTCAGTGTCTTTTTCAAGCAAAGCTGCAGCGCATCTCATTCAGGGACGGCTCCCACACCTGTACATTTTAGTGGTCGAGGCCAGGTCGAGATCAACCCTGATGCAGACTCAGATTCGAGTCTCTGGCCTGGCATTTGGGGTTGACGATTCCCTCCCACTTGTGATGGTCGTTCGCTTGTACCTTAAGCTTGTTACAGGTTCGGTTGTCGCAGCACGACCTTGGGCTGGACATATCTTGCCCGGCACCTCCGAATCATCTGCTAACGCTCTCGATTCTCGATTCCCTGGCGCAACATTCGCAAATGCTGGATTGATTCCTGAACTCCTCGGTCACCTTCATGTCCGTCAATCATCTTGTCCGTCCGGCTATGCATTATGTTCATCTGGAGCCATCTGTTGCACTCTTGGAAACGTTTGTTGTTCAGGTTTGATTCGTCGCTTCCCGCTGTTCGATTTGCCGCTTGACGTCTGTTACGCAGATAACATTTGCTGTCCTGCAGGGTAAGTATGATTGCTGTATAGTTTTAAGAGACCACATCAATGCCAGTGCACATAGTTATGCTTGTGCCGGAGACGGATGTTGTCTGATCGGGAAACTTGTTCGGGCCCCTACCAGTTGCTTTGACCCCACAGATGTTCTCTGCCCTAATGATGACTTCTGTTGTCGTGAGTCCATGGATTGTCCTGTCACAAGGATTCACCATAACGTATTGTCCCAGCCCCTGGAGAGGCATGCTCTCGTGCCTCTGACTACAACCTCGATAGCCTCTCCTCCGCCTCTGACTACGACCTCGGCACCGCCTCCCCCGACCGTGACACCGTCTCCACTCACACCTTCGACACCACCTCCACCTGCGACGACAATTCCTACGTCGTCCGTAATCCCTCCCATCGTTACCGTACCCCCCACCTCAACTTCAAGTCCCTCGAGCCCGGTGGTAAAAAGTTTTTCACCTCGACAAAAAATTGGGAAAGATACAGGACGTACCTCCGCCGGTCTTTGGCAGTTGGGTCAACCTCAGAACGGTGTAGTCGCTGGGTACAGGTTCATACGCTATGTCGCTGTGCCAATTTCCCAAGTTTCCACTCTTCCCGTGGTCGTGGTTGCGAAAGAGGGGCCTCTGCGGGGACTTTTTTGTCGTCCGTGCTGATGACGTTGATGGGCTCGCCCTTTGCGCTTCCGAAGTCACTGAGGGGGTGGATGTGTAACGTGGAGGATTTGGGCTTGCCGACGAGTTCACCAAGCCGTTGAGCCAGCTCCTTCTGAAGCTCGATCGTCAGGTCGTCCTGTTTACGGAGGAATACAACACCGCGCTGGGAAACTAGATTAGAAAAAGGAAGAAAAAGATCAGCAATCTCGCATTTAGACAATGCAATGGTGCAATGTCAGGTGGACAGAGAAAAGAAAAGAAAAAAACATACTGGTGATTGCCAGGTCACGGAGAAGTTCATCCGAGTCGGGTGCAGTTATCCAGTCAGCCAAGTTGGTATCCGGGAATTCTGTACCGATAATTGGGGTGCTGTCGCATGAGGCCGCAAGTTGGGATCGATCAACTGCCATGCCAATTCCTGTCACCACCGCCAGACCTAGTACTGCCACCATTCGCATGGGTATTGGGACCATCATGGGCAGCACAAATCAATCAGAGATAGGGAATGCCAATGAAGGGGTTGGGTAAATGGATTGCGTTGTGAGTCAACTTGTGACGTTCGGGGTGGAATACCGTGTGCCACTCACGTAGAATTCCCAGCGGAGAAATGCTTGGGAGAGATAGCGAAGCCATCTTGCGGTCTGACGATAATCAAAGGTGAGGGTTGCAGATCCGGCTTCCCATACAGCTGGCTTTCCATAAGAATTTTCCATCATCATACGGTCTCGACCTGCGATTGGTACCGAGATGACATTCTCACCGTTCCCTGACACCGGGTATGGAAACAGCCCCAATGTGTAGTAAGCGCCCACCATCTCTCCCAGGTTGAGACCCGACAGAAATGTTCGGGTCCAGCCAGCGTTGGCTGAAATCACCCTTGAAGTTGTTACTGGTAGTTGCTGGGGCATCATAACCTGAGGTAACAGACACGATTCATGTTATTTGTCTACGGACGGTTATTGGACGTCTCAGAAGAAAGTTCTCTCGTTTCACTTGCCCCCCGCCTTCTCATCACACCCGGAGGTTCCACGTATCCCTGGCACAACTCACTAATAATGCCATCCTCCCGTCGCCTCTTATTGTCTGGAACTTCGTGTTACTCTTTTTGTCCCTCTCTACTTCCAGAACATCAAGGATATTTCTGCGACTAAATCAGGCATTGAGGTCCTGCTTCCTCATCACTGCGGTAGGGCACTTCACGCCGTTCATCATGCACCATCGTTGGCACCATCCTCTTGCCGGGCTGACTCCCACGTCCCCATTGGCGCCGATGTTCTTCCAGACGCTGCCAGGGGCGCTCAAAAGTGTACATGGTGAAACAGACGGCTAGCTTCAGAGTGTCTGCGGCGTGTACGGCAGCCGCTGTCGTTGCGCCATGCTTTTTAATGGAGGTGGCTCATTGCAAAGAAAAGAAGGGGGGCTGCGGGAGGCTGCGGGAGGCTGCGGGAGGTCTCGGATAACCTCTTCAAATTAATGACTGCTTTTGAGTAGATTAGTTACTGGAGTAACAAACGGGAACCAATACATACTGAAAGATCCCCGGAATCTCAATTGGAACCCGGACTCAGCAGATTCAATGCGGGCACACTCGCGCACTACCCCTTCTGCAAGAAAGCCGGGGAGATCACGATAAATGGCGTACTGTAAGAATGAATGTTCAAAGTACAGCGGAATGCCAACTTCGATGGTTGGAGTGTGATGGGCGATCTGGAATTCGGTATCAGCGTCACGATATTTCCAAAGCATTCAATCAAGGAGGCGCTCATGCTTTAATGCATGACTGGGGGATCGTGGTCAAAAAGCTGAGCAGTGAGCAAGCGGGCAAAGCACAATCATTCCGACGGGAGTTTTGGAGACTGGATCAATGATAGGTGGCATGGTATACGTCCAAGAACCTGATGAAAATATAGCGATGATTGGAGATGGATGTGACCGACGAGCTCGAGGTTGAACGTTCAACGTTCAACGTTCAACCGCCAAATTTTTGCACTGGCAACGACCCTGAAGCAGCTCCGCGACTCGCGATCGACGAATTTCAGTGTCCGTGATTTCACTTGCTCCATGTGAATCGGACAGTCCATTTATATGGGAGATAGTCGAGAGTAGAGTAACGGTTTGTTCCAGACCACTCGCTACAACTTAAACGCCCATAGCCGTCAAAGATGGAGAAGATAAGGAAGACACTCCACACCCCAATGCAGTAGTTTGGACTCAAGCCAGTGGCAGACAGTCTCAGGCTACGTGGCCATCCAGCACTAATCGGCAATCGCAAAATGTTTATCGGTGGACCCTGGATTAGAATCGCTGGCCGCATGTTCTATCACCTGCCAGTGGCCGACCACTCGACGACTACTTGGAGGGAGTACCAGACGCGCTAAGCCAACAAATGAACGTGGCGGAACTTCCTCGAAGCTGACTGCAGTTGCAAGTATCCCATAGTTCAGCCCGTACTCAAGCTTGAATGTCAGGTAGCACAGGGATCGATCATCCAGGCCCGGGGACCCTGCAGAGACTGCAAGTGTGTTGAAAACCACATTGGCTTGGAATTTGGGGGTTGAAGCTTTCTTTCCCTTCCGCCTGTGATGCTCGTTCGCTTGAACCTATCCTCTCTCCTTGTCGCAGCTTCGGTTGTCGCAGCACGACATTTGCCTGGACTTGGCACTACCGAGTCTAACCCTCTCGACACTCTTTTGCTCAGTGTCGCGACATTCGCAAACGCTGGAGTGATCCCTGAACTGCTCGGTCATCTGCATATCCGTCAATCATATTGTTCGATCGGCTATATGTTATGTTCGTCTGGAGTCGGCTGTTGTCCTGCCGGTGGCGATTGTTGTCCAGGTTCGCTTCTGTTGCTTCCCCGCTCTTCGATTTATCACTGACGCGCCTATGTTACACAGATAACGGTTGCTGTCCTGTAGGGTAAGTGTGAATGTAGTATGGTTTTAAAAAAAAATAGAGGATATGAATGTGAGCACATATAGTTATGTTTGTTCCGGAGGCGGATGTTGTCGGATCTTGGAAACTTGTACGGGCCCCCCTACCGGTTGCGCCGACCCCACAGATGTTCTCTGCCCTAATGATAACTTCTGTTGTCGTGAGTCCATGGAATGTCTGGTCACAATTCACCATAACGTATTGTCCCAGCCCCTGGAGAGGCATGCTCTCGTGTCAATAATGTGCCACAGTGCGGTCCTTCTACTCCTACTACAACGCATCGACATCCGACTACGACCTACATCCCTCCACCAACTACGACCCACATCCCTCCTCCACCGACTTCGACCTACATCCCTCCTCCGCCTCCGACTACGTCGTCCGTAATCCCTCCCATCGTTACCGTACCCCCCACCTCAACTTCAAGTCCCTCGAGCCCGGTGACGAAGAATACGACCATCAGCGCCTCCGATCTAAATATCGTCTATTCAGGCAACTGGGTGCCGAAGAATTCCAGTTGTAACTCAAATACTCAATCTAGGCAAAGTGTCGGTGCAGGGAACTCGTTTTCGTATTCTTTCACAGGTCAGTGACTGCAACCGTGTCCAATCTAGTGTTGTTGGTTTGAATCTTGTTTTTTGTTTGTACAGGGACGGCAATATATATGACTATCGCGGAGACCCCGGACTCGGGATTATACTCAGTCACTTTCGATCAAGTAACCACCCAAATGAATGCCCAGTCAGCTAGTACCGTCTGCAATATCGGTTTTCAACAAAAGGGTCTCAGCAATGTCAAGCACACCATCGTCGTGAAATCACTCGGTGATACGGCTGTGAGCAATTTAGGGAATTTTGACTTGGATCACTTTGTGTGAGATTTCCAAAGTTACACCATCTTCGTTTTTTTTATTAATGAAACCGTTTGTCATTGGTTTGGTTTTTCAAACAGAATTACAACGCAACAAGACAGTTCAACTAGCCCGACAACGACAACGTCCGGATCGTCCTTGACTTGTAGTGTCCCGATGACGACTATGATGTACATTGTCATCGGAGCGATTCTGTGGATGATCAATGATTGTACGAGGGCGCCCAATATTTTACCTCATGATTTGGTCCCTGATTGTCTCTACTGTCTAGAATGATATCATGATGACGGGGAGTCTGATGCTTATGGGAATGATTTCTTCCTTGGACTTTTGATGATTTGCTTGTACACAGTAGGCAGAAGGGGTTGTACCATGCTGTGATCCGAAAACATCTTCCTGGATCCTTGGACTTTGATGGGTTTCTTTGTTACTTGTACAGTTGATGACTCGGAATGGGTTGTGCTTGGATCTTGTATGTATTTCAGAGCCGTTCCATGTATGTGAGATAGTCTCGCCAATAGTGTTCCGTGAAGGAATTGGTTACCCGTGAAAATAATTTCGCCGTAGCCGGCTCGGTGATACAGTTCCCGACGAACCATACGGTTCTCTTCGATAACGATAACATGCCAATTGCAAGGTCACAGACATCGCGTTCCGGTAAATCAAAGCTTCCGCGCTCAAGCAAGTGTGTCTCGCGAGCGAATCTTCGTACACACAAACGCACACACAAATTATGTTTGAGGACAGTGGGTTTTGATTCCAAGTTAACTCACAAGTCCGACCAAGCCTCGCGCTGAGCTTTTGAATGACGACGTTAATGTTGGAATTATTGTTTATTCAAGGATAGTGTTTGGAGTTGACATGTGGGCCAACGTTAGCACCATTTAACACGATGGAGAGTGTACGTACTGTCCAGCACTAGAAAAAGAAAACGACAAGGGGGGCAAAAAGGTGAAATGGCAATCAGAACAGTTATGCATGAGAAAGTCCCATTCTGTTCTCGTTTAACTGATTGTACATGTAACCTTATACCATTCTGGCAGTCTGTCCGAGTTATACCTATTTATATTAGCCGCTTCCATCTCGAGATAAGTGAGTTTAGTCATAAAGAGGTCGTCGAACCGTTGTGACATGCCCATGTTTGACCCATCTCCCCTAGATTGCTCATCATCTTCCCTGAGCTGATCCAAGACCTCTGCGGCACCACTGGCATGGAGAACCCGCATAACAGCGAGGATCAGATTGCAGAAGCGGGGGTTCGGGTTCAGGACAAGCGGTCCCGGTTCTGTGGCCAGCCTTCTTGTACCAAACATTATCTCATTGTTCATGCCAGGTTTCGTCAACTGAGACAATCGACCTGGGCGTACGGCCCGCACGTAGAAGTGAACCTGCGCAGAGTGAGTCATAGATAATAGTGAGGCGAAGGGGTGGTTTTACAAGATCATCATCAGTTGTTACAGCCTCGACACCCCACGCAAATCGTTTTTCATATTCTTCATGGGCAGCATGTTGGAGAAGCATGGCATTCTCGGGAGAGTTAATAAAGTGAGCAATCTCTCCCGTCGTGATAGTCGCTCCTGAGAATGTCTCGAGGGCGACGTGGGCTTGTGTCTGTTGCCAGATCATGACAAGGTAATGAACAACAACATCTAGCTTACCTTAGAGTGTAATGAAAATGGTATGATATGGGTGAGCTCCGACGTCACACCCACTTGCTCTTGAATGCCTAGCCTTGGCTTTGCACTTTCCTCGAAACGTAACTTGGTCACAGGGCATACAGGAACATCACGAATCTCCACCTGTACAGAATTAAGAGCATGGGCAGCGAAAGGAGAGGTCACGAAACGCACCGCCCGTTTCAGCGACGATTTGCATCCCTCCTTTGCTTCACGAAGAAGGATAGTCACAGATTCAATTAAATCGCGATTGGGGGTCGGGTGGATTGATACGTCGGGTGTTGGTTGCCCCGGGAGGTTCCACACTTGATACCAATATCCAAGTAAATTAGCACTAGAAATTCAAATCGTAATTTTGGCAGCCAAGACATACAAGCTAGTCCCAAGTGATTGAAATAACCCTCCGCTAATTTTCGAAGTGACGGCATGACGCTAGTTTTGTCGTTACCAGCAGGAGGGAGACATGTAAACAAACGGTAAGCCCAGTCGACCTCATCTGGCCACGCCTCACGGACTTGGGATAGCTCGTTGACTAGATGATAGTATCCACTTAGCTTGAGAAATAAGACAGGGCTAGATCTTTTACCGATTGTGTTCGCCGGGGTGGAAATCTTGCAAAGCTCCACGAGAAGCTCTTGTTCGAGCAGTCGTGAGTTAGGAGAGTAGCCGAGAAGATGGTAGAGGAAGAGCGCCGCATCCACTTTTACTTTTGAGGTCGGCATCGAAGGACGAGTGGCATCGCCAAGAGATGGAGCTTGACGGTTGCTAGGTCGAAGAAACTCGCGCAGGTAATCCTTGAACATGGTTCCGAGTCCGAAGTAGTATAACTAACCTAACCCTCATCTACTAGATTCGACTCTGCCACCGACAAGCATCCCTACCTCGTCCGTTATCCCTCCCGTCGTTACTGTACCTGCCACCTCGACGTCAAGTCCCTCGAGCCTGGTGCCACCATCAACGCCTCCGATCCAAATATCGTCTATTCAGGCAGCTGGTGCAAAAGACTTCGAGTTGCAACACAAATGCTCAATCTATGCAATGTGTCGGTTCAGGGAATTCATTTTCGTATTCCTTCACAGGTCAGTCGTCGTCGTTGTTCAATCCAGTGTTGTTAGTTTGATTTTTTTTTTAATTTTTTGTACAGGGACGCGGCCGGCAATACATATGACTATCGTGGAGCCGGACTCCGGATTATACTCAGTCAAATAACCACCCAAATGAATGCCCAATCAACTAGTCAAGCACACCATCGTTGTGAAATCACTCGGTGACACGGCTATGAGCAACTTGGGGAACTTTGACTTGGATCACATTGTGTGAGATTTCCAAAGTTGTAACACCATATCCTTTTTGTTTATTTATGAAACCGTTTGCCATTGGCGCAGCATTGGCCCGACAATGACAACGTCAGGATCGTCCTTGACTTGTATTGTCCCGATGACCACTACGATGTACATTGTCATCGGAGCGATTCTGTGGATGACTCATTATTGTAAGAGGGCGCCCATCGTTTTACCTTGTGTTTCGGTCCCTGATTGTCTCTACTGTCTAGAAATGATATCTTGATGACGGCGCTGCTTATCAGAACGATTTCTTCTCTGGACTTTTGACGCTTGTCTCAATGGTACTCGTCGACATAAGGATCTTTTCGTATATCATACTTGCCGTGTGGAGTGGATAGTGTTTGCAAAATTCCAGGTCTTTGTCTGCTGATTCACTCTAAACTGAAATCACGCGGGAGCATGAAAAGTAGACAACCATCCATCAGATGCACCAATACCTCATAACAGCACAATGATGGCTACCTCTACACACCGTAACGAACTTTGTACCCTCAGCACACCGCACTGTCCCTGCCCTCGATGAGAGTGATTATTCGGATGCTCTCTGGGAGGTGCCAATGGGCAAAGTGGTATTTTTTACTTGCCCTTGCCACGCAGTTTGCTGAGGGCTTTGGCTTCGATTTGGCGTACACGTTCACGGGTGATGCTGAGCGACTGCCCAACTTCTTCCAAGGTCCTGTCGCGACCATCCTTAATGCCGAATCGCATCTCGAGAACAATGCGTTCGCGGGGTGTAAGTGTTCCCAAAATCTGGCGAATTTGCTCTTTTAAAGCGGCGTCGGTTCTCTTCAACAAGGACGTGTTGAAAGTTGTCATATAGCCACGCTTGCCTTTGTCCTTCGTTGGGGTGGAGGCTGAGCGGGTTGGGGGGTAGTTATAGAACTGAAACAAGATAGAGAGTGACAAAGCCTTACATTCGGTTCTCTTCGATAACGATAACAAGCCAATTGCAAGGTCACCGACATCGCGTTCCGGTAAATCAAAGCTTTCGCGCTCAAGCAAATCGTATGTCTCGCGAGCGAATCTTCGTACACATACACAAATCACCTTTGAGGACAGCGGTTTTTGATTCCAAGTTAACTCACAAGTCGGACCAAGCCTCGCGCGGGGCAAGCGATGGGCTTTCTGATAAGGGGACGGCTGCAACTACTGCAAAGCCAACGAACAGAGTTGCGGCGGTGGCAACGGCAACAACGGTACAGGAACGCATTACGAGCTCTTGAATGACGACGTTAAGGTTGGATGGCGTAAAGATGATTGTTTATTCAAGGATAGTGTTGGAGCTGACATGTGGGCCAAGGTCAGCACCATTTTGACACACAAGACGGAGAGTGTACGTACTGTCCAGCACTCGAAAAAGAAAACGACAAGGGGCGAGAAAGCTGAAATGGCAATCAGCACAGTTATGCATGAGAAAGAAGCGGTAAATCTTACTGGCCAGCACTTGTGGGACAAGGGAGCACGCAAGATCCCTTTTATACCGGAAGTAAGGCTACAGCCTTTGTAGGCGAATCATACCCGACAAACCCGCAATTATTGAATAGAGTCCTGTATTGAATAGGTTGCCACACTAGTGATGGATCACCATAGCAGTTTCCAGGACAAAGTGGTTAGGCGGATGATGGATTCCATGGGCCTTGCAATTCTTTGTGAAAAACGTTTCAGCCCCCTCCACTTTGACTGCGCCAGGCCAGTGCCCCGGTGGCATTGCCGTTTTTTACCTTGCGACACTCTGTCGTGCAGATAGCCGGGTTTGCTGCTTCGAAATTTTGACCACGGAACCGTCTGAGAATGTCGAACTTGAATATTAATATTGTTGTGGTCGCCTATATGAAGATGCCCAACTTGAAATTGTATCCTGATCAACCACAAAAGCTTCTGGGGAAGTTGTTTTGGGCTAAAAAGGTACTAGTAAACCTAGACAACTTACACGCCAACAGATCTTTAAAATCTTATATATATTTAGACATTCCTAGCACGTTCACAGAGAGAGGGTGCAGAAATCATGGTGGGACAGGTATTCGGGGACGAGGTATGTTCAAGCGTGGTTCGTGAATTATATAGCATATGGTGAGAGGGGGTCGAGTATCGCGGGGAGGTTTGGGGAACTCGTTGCGGTGGTGGAAAGCAAAGCAGTGGTGGGAGGTATTGAAGACCATACATTGTATTTTTACAACATTTACATTCTCAAGGCTTACACGTCGTACTTATGCTCATTTCAGAAAACCCATCGGATGCCAACGACTTGCAGACGGGTGAAGGCATGTTTGCTAAATTCTTCACATCTTCGGAAACATAGACATGCCGTCAGGGTCCCTCAGCGTGTGGAGGTTGTGGAGAGGGCATGGGTGGATCTCACACCCAATGTGAAAGTATTGCGTGCTCTCCCTCTTCTATACTCTCGGGCTGCTGACGCTGATTGGCCACACAAATAACGAACAGTTTGACCAGGTGCGTTCGATCTCGGGGGAAATGAAAGTGGTGGCGTTGGTGACCTAGGGCAGTTGGCAACATGTAAGGTGAGATGCTCGACATGAAGAATGACAGTGAACTCATCGGTTCCATAGCTGTCGACTCTCGTGAACAAAATGACCTGTGGATCACCCGAGCATACAGGTATTTGTGGCGGACGTGCAGGGGATTAAGAAGGTATGTCTCTCTATTTTTGTTCATGGTGCTGGTGTTGTGACGCGTGGCATCTGCAGGTGTTGCCCGGCAACATGAACTTGATGGCTACGAACCTTACGAATCAGTTCCGCTCGATCGTGGAGTTGACTGTTGACCGACCTTATGAACAAGATCGGGGACCGTGAATAGCATGACGGAGAGACAGAGCGTTTTTGCGGACGAGGTCACCACGGAGTCACCAGGGTAGCAGGAGAGATTGAATGCAACTCATCATGGCTAGGACGCCCAGCGAGGAAACCGCAAATTGCACACCTCTCATATTGTTATTAATAACCATGACGTTCACACCTTTCGTTCCACTGCCCCGTTGGGATCCAGAATCGTAGTAGGCATGTTCCGATGACCTCTGCTTGATTATCAGGAAAGCAATTTTGATACGAATTCCTAAAGCAAACAATGTGACGACATAGATATCAATCGAATTAAACGTTGTTGAAAATAGCCATATGGTTTTTGCCATAAACAACCAGTCTACGGGGCCCCGGCCAATGTCGACCCCGAAAATGGATGGGTAGCCACCACAGAAGCCTTCCTGTAGGTGTAATAACCCAAACGTCATCATGTGTAATGTTGGACGGAAATGTAAAGTGGGGAGCAAGTTCGATAAGTGACACGTTGACTGACACTGAAGAGCGGCAGCATCGGCACAATGTCAACAACAATGGCAAGAGGAAAAGTTCAAGGACAACACTAACCATCCGAGGATTTCGACGATACCAAAGCAGCGTGTGAAAACAAGGGGATGGCAAGGTTCTCGAGGTTCCCAATCAGCGGTGGGAAAACCGCAGTTCCACTGTCAGCATTCCAAATGCGAACAGTGTTGTCATAAGAGCAACTTGCAAGTCGAGAACCATCGGGTGAGAAAACAACAGAATCGACCCGATCTTCATGGCCTACCAACGGGCCACCAACTGATGCACCACTCTCGGCATTCCAAATGCGAACAGTCTTGTCTTTGGAGCAGCTCGCAAGTCGAGAACCATCGGGTGAGAAAACAACGGATAGGACAGGTTCTTCGTGCCCCTGCAACGGGCCACCAACGGGCGCACCACTCTCGGCATTCCAAATGCGAACAGTGCCGTTGAAGGAGCAGCTCGCAAGTCGAGAACCATCGGGTGAGAAAACAACGGAACGAACAAGTTCGTGCCCCTCCAACGGGCCACCAACTGGCGCACCACTCTCGGCATTCCAAATCCGAACAGTGTTGTCGTAGGAGCAGCTCGCAAGTCGAGAACCATCGGGTGAAAAAACAACGGAATAGACAGCTTTTTCGTGCCCCTCCAACGGGCCACCGACTGGCGCACCACTCTCGGCATCCCAAATGCGAACAGTCTTGTCTTGGGAGCAGCTCGCAAGTCGAGAACCATCGGGTGAGAAAACAACGGAACGGACAATTGTTTGGTGCCCCTCCAATGGGCCACCAACTGGCGCACCACTCTCGGCATTCCAAATCCGAACAGTGTTGTCGTAGGAGCAGCTCGCAAGTCGAGAGCCATCGGGTGAAAAAACAACGGAATAGACAGCTTTTTCGTGCCCCTCCAACGGGCCACCGACTGGTGCACCACTCTCGGCATTCCAAATGTGAACAGTGTTGTCGTAGGAGCAGCTCGCAAGTCGAGAGCCATCGGGTGAGAAAACAACGGGACCGACAACTTTTTCGTGCCCCTCCAACGGGCCACCAACTGACGGACCACTCTCGGCATTCCAAATGCGAACAGTCTTGTCGCCGGAGCA
This sequence comes from Hygrocybe punicea, assembly GCA_963556145.1. Taxonomy (NCBI): domain Eukaryota; kingdom Fungi; phylum Basidiomycota; class Agaricomycetes; order Agaricales; family Hygrophoraceae; genus Hygrocybe; species Hygrocybe punicea. The sequence continues at coordinate 5,337,860 of OY744470.1, forward strand.
GCTCGCAAGTCGAGAACCATCGGGTGAAAAAACAACGGAATAGACAACTTCTTCATGCCCCTCCAACGGGCCACCAACTGGCGCACCACGCTCGGCATCCCAAATGCGAACAGTCTTGTCTTCGGAGCAGCTCGCAAGTCGAGAACCATCGGGTGAGAAAGCAACGGAACAGATTGCTGTTTCATGCCCCTCCAACGGGCCACCAACCGGCGCACCACTCTCGGCATTCCAAATGCGAACAGTCTTGTCTTGGGAGCAGCTCGCAAGTCGAGAACCATCAGGTGAAAAAACAACGAAATTGACACCATTTGCATGGCCTTCCAACGGGCCACCAACTGGCGCACCACTCTCGGCATCCCAAATGCGAACAGTCTTGTCGCCGGAGCAGCTCGCAAGTCGAGAACCATCGGGTGAGAAAACAACGGAATTGACAAAATGTTCATGCCCCTCCAACGGGCCACCAACTGGCGCACCACTCTCGGCATTCCAAATCCGAACAGTGTTGTCGTAGGAGCAGCTCGCAAGTCGAGAGCCATCGGGTGAAAAAACAACGGAATAGACAGCGTCTTCGTGCCCCTCCAACGGGCCACCGACTGGCGCAACATTCTCGGCATTCCAAATGCGAACAGTCTTGTCTTGGGAGCAGCTCGCAAGTCGAGAACCATCAGGTGAGAAAACAACGAAATTGACACCATTTGCATGGCCTTCCAACGGGCCACCAACTGGTGCACCACTCTCGGCATTCCAAATGCGAACAGTCTTGTCGGAGGAGCAGCTCGCAAGTCGAGAACCGTCGGGTGAGAAAACAACGGAATAGACAGCTTCTTCATGCCCCTCCAACGGGCCACCCACTGGTGCACCACTCTCGGCATTCCAAATGCGAACAGTCTTGTCGGAGGAGCAGCTGGCAAGTCGAGAACCATCGGGTGAGAATACAACGCAATAGACAGGTTCTGCATGCCCTTCCAGAACGGATATGAGAACTGGCCATCCATGTTCCTTCCCAAAGATAATAGTAGGATGTCTATCGGCATAAGATGCAGCATAGACACGGAACAGATAGGTATCCGTGGGTGTAAATGCCAATGCGGAGGAATACACATGCGAGGCACCCTCTGAGATGGGCCTGGAAAATGCTTGCAGAAACCGTTGTCCATCGTATGTCATGTTGATTAGATCATCGCTCCCTAGGCTGAATTCCTGATGTGGATGCTCAGCGAGCTCGATATTCAATTAAAGAAGAAACTTACTCTCAACCACCGTTCAAGACGCAGCAATGACTGATGTGCAACACCCAACATGTTCATGAGACTCAGGGCTTCAATCCAGTGCAACAGGTGTCGAAATAGAAATGTTTCGATTTTATCCAGCAGCCCAACGCCAGAATTGACTTCGACAATATGGTCCACCCAGAAGCGACAGGCGTAACGGAGAGCCTCAGACATTGCTCGTTCTACGTCATCATTTGAGATGTCCTTGTTTAGGTAGAACAGATCTCCAACCCCGCAGATGTCGTCCTTTTTCAATTCGTGAATGATAATCTCGAGGCATGATCTGGCCATTGCGGCATTGTCCTTTTTATCAATATAGAAGTGTTGGCTTCGCTTCTCATCCGTCAAGAAATCATAAAAGGAGGGATGAAGTGGTCGGAGCAACGCATTCACATCCCTGGTCCCACTGAGTAATGACCCCAAAGGCTGGACGAACATGATCACATCGAGTCTTGACATGCGTGGCATGTGATCAAGAAATTGCGCAACAGCATTCGAGGAAAGCGGTGTCCGTGCCGATACCATTGTTGATAGAATCAACTTGAAGTCATGTTCCATATCGTGATCCTGTGGGTCATATGAATGTGCGAGGACGGCGGAATAGAGCTTGTCGATCGGAGATTCCGGGTCGGGTGAAGTCTTGTCCAGAATGAGTTTGAGCTGTTTCTGATGATCGATGACCCGTCCGTCCCCTTCGACAAAGTTACAGACGGTAGACGCCCAGATAAAAAGCCCTGCTGCGCGTTCCTCGAGGTGAGTAATGTTACCCAGTGTAGGCCATGGCGCTGGCAATGTCCGACCATAAGCACCTGTGCGGATCTGCAGGAATCGGTGGTGGAAGAACTTTGATATATCAGCAGCAGTGCTCGCATCGGCGATGTCGAGTGGCTTTTCAAGGATGTGAGACTTGTCCTGGAATTCGCATCGTATGTCGGGCTCGTCTCTGCTCGTGATCAGAACTTTGATAAATGGTGGAAGTTTCCTCGACTCTGAAGCTAGAATTGACAGCAAAGAACGCCGCTCGCGAACACTGCCACATTCATCCAGTGCATCGATGACGACAACTATTGGACCTTCTGTTTGAAGTGACTGGATGGAAGACAGTGGCTCGACGATAAGCTTGGTGAATTGGGTATAAAGTGGATGTCCAATGATGCCTGTCGTCTTTTGGAGAGCGGCATCCAGAACTTCCGCAACACGAGGATCGAAGGAAGCTAAACTATCTGCCCATCGTCGGATGACCAACTCGGGTCGCCTCAGATCCTCCGCGTCGCGGCTGAAGTAAATGAAACAACACAGGCGGCTAAATTCGTCGAGCCAATCCGCAATTGTAGCCGAGATAGTGCTCTTCCCTGAACCTGCATGTCCCGACAACCAGAGGATTGTCTTATCGTTGTCAGGACAGGTTACCCACTCCATAATGAATCTGAGGAGAGGTACGCGAGTGCCTCGAAGACACCGCGGCCGTGCTGAAGAATCCGGCGGGATCGGTAATTTCAGTGCATCCGTAATGACTGTAATATATCATGAACATGACGGATGCACATGACGACGATGAGACTCACGCAACCTCCTAGTATCCTGAGAGATTCGACAAGTGGAGAGAACGATTTGAATGCCCGATGCTCTGTCGAACGACTCTTTGAGGGTTTTGAACGCGATAGAGAATTCCTCTATCTTGGCAGATGCGTTTGAGATCGTACCGACTAATGCTCGACCTGTGTGAAGTGGCCAGTCAGCCTGAGAGAATCACAAGATTGTGGTGGATTGAAGACTTGCGAGTAAATCCATGACCTTTGTACTCCTGGATGAACAAAGCGCACTCGTACGTCTGTTTCCATAACTTGTCAATGACATCCCTATACATATCTATCTTCGGCACCCTGTCAACCACTCCAGCGAAAGTGAAAACGTCGGTCATCGTTGTTATCAGGTTAGTAATCTTATTGTCCCGATCCACTTCTGCTTTCGCGACCTAAATGGAGAGACTCTGAGGTAGGCATAAACGGGGGGAAGCATATCGCACCTTATATACAGAGACTATGACCGTCCAACCTATATTGACAAATGGGTGGATCTATGGGAAGGAATCAACACATCAGTTGATTGAAAATGATTATGCAAACCTTGGCGAGCTCATCTAGTGCCTTTACAAGCTTTTCGAACACGGGAAGGTCCAAAAATCCACAGAGAGGCTCCAACGCGATCCAAGTAGCGGAAGCAACATCGCCTACGGTACCAATCACGGCACTGCCCATAGTTTGAGCATGATCTATCGTCGCAAGGACCGGTGGAGCATCGAACTGCCCATCCACGACTTCTGCATTGGAGTTGGGCTTGACTGCTGCAGATTTGACGAGGTCAACATGAAGGGTGAGACGACCCGCAGTGGGAGCATAGGGCTTCTCCTTGAGCGGATGCAGATCCAGGTGGATCTCTGGATATGTGTTTTGAGAAAGCATCTTGACAAGATAAGAATGCTCACCTGCCGCAACCCGTTGTAATTTGAGAAGATCCTCGATGGCGATTTCACGGTGACACAGAGCACGATCGGGAATGAGGCGGCGACGATGGATCACTTGAAACGAAAGAACGGATGTTGGATACACAATGGATCTTCCGGCTTCGCTCAACCAGACAGCGGCCTGCGTCGGATCGGACGGCGCACAGTCAACGACCGAAAGACGGATTGTCTTGGTCCAACAAGGATTCTCAGTAACCTCGGTTTCATCTGAAAATCTGTCGACCGATATACGGACAAACGGATGTGGGGCGTTCTTGAATGTGGTAAGGGGAAGATCGCTTGCATTCACGACTGTCGAGCCTGTCAGTGTTTCTACTTTGATGATGGTGGTTTTGTGCGAACCTTGGATGGTTATGTCTTGCTGTTCAGGAAGCATAGAGCCCACTGGACGAATTCGATGTAACCCGTCCATGAGGCAGTGGATTTGCCGCAACGAGGCACGCCATTACTATCAGGACAGTCCTTTAAGCGCTCACGCCATCTTTGTCCGAACTGACGCTGACCCTGCCAGTGTACCGTGTCCTCTTGAACCGTAAATGCCTCGCACACACAGGTTGAATTGTCATAGCCATGCATCGGTGGGACGGCATTTGACCATCCAAATGAAGCCTGGTCACAGGCTGCGCCACAGCCGCCCACTGGCAATACTTGGAGACCATCAGACCCGTTCTCTCGCAATCAGTATTGGCGGAAAGTGTTTACCACAGGCCTGCCAGTGACACACTGCCATACGCATCTTGGCCACCCAGTCGAGTCTCGGCTTTCGCTTCGTAGATCTTGCAAGTCGTATACACGCAGCGTTTGTTCGGTGGGACCTTGTACCTCACGCCCGACTCAGTGCCTTTTCCAAGCAAAGCTGCAGCGCATCTAATTCAGGGAACTCCAACACCTGTACCTTTTAGTGGTCGAGGCTATGTCGAGATCAATTGCAAACACTGATGCAGACTCTGATTCGGTTTATAAGTCTCTGGCCTGGCATTTGGGGTTGACGATTCCCTCCAACTTGTGATGCTCGTTCGCTTGTACCTTAAGCTTGTTACAGGTTCGGTTGTCGCAGCACGACCTTGGGCTGGACATATCTTGCCCGGCACCTCCGAATCATCTGCTAACGCTCTCGATTCTCGATTCCCTGGTGCAACATTCGCAAATGCTGGAGTGATTCCTGAACTCCTCGGTCACCTTCATATCCGTCAATCATCTTGTCCGTCCGGCTATGCATTATGTTCATCTGGAACCATCTGTTGCCCTCTTGGAAACGTTTGTTGTTCAGGTTCGATTCGTCGCTTCCCATTGTTCGATTTGCCGTTTGACGTCTCTGTTACGCAGATAACATTTGCTGTCCTGCAGGGTAAGTGTGATTGCTGTGTGGTTTTTAAGAGACGACATCAATGCGAGTGCAAATAGTTATGCTTGTACCGGAGACGGATGTTGTCCGATCGGGGAAACTTGTTCTGGCCCCCCTACCAGTTGCCTTGACCCCACAGATGTTCTCTGCCCTGATGATGACTTCTGTTGTCGTGAGTCCATTGAATGTCCTGTCGCATGCTCTCGTATCAATAATGTACCGCGTGGTCCTTCTACTCCTACTACAACGCCTCTACCTCCACCTGCGCCGACGGGGACCGACACCCCTCCTCCATCGACTACGACCTCCATCTCTTCTCCACCGACTGCGACATCCATCCCTCCTCCACCGACTTCGACCGACACCCCTCCCCCACCAACTACGACCGACACCCCTCCTCCATCGACTACGACCTCCATCTCTTCTCCACCGACTGCGACCTCCATCCCTCCCCCACCAACTACAACCTACATCCCTCCTCCACCGACTACGACCTACATCTCTCCCCCACCGACTACGACCTACATCCCTCCCACACCAACTTCGACCTACATCCCTCCCACACCAACTACAACCCACATCCCTCCCACACCAACTACAACCCACATCCCTCCCACACCGACTACAACCTACACTCCTCCGCCGACTACGACGTACATCCCTCCCCCACCAACTACGACGTACATCCCTCCCCCACCAACTACGACGTACATCCCTCCTCCACCAACTTCGACCTACATCCCTCCTCCACCTCCGCCTCCGACTACGATTTCGATAGCCCCTCCTCCGCCTCCGACTACGACCTCAGCACCGCCTCCCCCGACCGTGACACCGTCTCCACTCACAACTTCGACACCATCTCCACCTGCGACGACAATTCCTACGTCGTCCGTAATCCCTCCCATCGTTACCGTACCCCCCACCTCAACTTCAAGTCCCTCGAGCCCGGTAGTGAAAAATACTACCGTCACCGCCTCCGATCCAAATATCGTCTATACCGGCAACTGGGTGGCGAAGAATTCCAGTTGTAACTCAAATACTCAATCTAGGCAATGTGCCGGTGCTGGGAACTCGTTTTCGTATTCTTTCATAGGTCAGTGACTGCAACCGTTTCCAATCCAGTGTTGTTGGTTTGAATCTTGTCTTTTTTTTGTACAGGGACGGCAATATATATGACTATCGCGGAGACCCCGGACTCGGGATTATACTCAGTCACCCTTGATCAAGTAACCACGCAAATGAATGCCAAGTCGACTAGTACCGTCTGCAATATCGGTTTTCAACAAACGGGTTTCAGCAATGTCAAGCACACCATCGTCGTGAAATCACTCGGTGATGCGGCTATGAGCAATGTAGGGAACTTTGACTTGGACCACTTTGTGTGAGATTTCCGTTGTCGTGATTTTGCGCTGCTTTGATTTTCCACAGAATAACAACGCAGGGCGGTCCGGCTGGCAGCATCAGCCCGCCAACGACAATGAGGGCGACAGCGACTGGATCGTCCTCAACTTCTAATGTCCCGATGACAACCATGATGTACGTTGTCATCGGCACGATTCTGTGGATGATTTATTGTAAGACGGCCCATCGTTTGCCGCGCTGCTCGGTCCTGATTTTCTCTACCCTCTAGAATGATATCATGACGACGGAGGTGATGCTTATCGGAACATTTCTTCTTCGGACTTTGATGATAATTTCATGTTGCTTGTACACAAGTTGACGGAAGGCTTGTATCACGGTTTATAGCATTAATGGCATTTGGTTCATAGAGGTGGTGGTGTAATTGGATTTCAAGATGTTTGTCCTACGACTGTCACAGTCGCTAGAACCTGTGCCCTTCAAACTTTGTCCTACCACCAAAACAGGGTACCCTCGCACACAGGTTGAATTGCCATAGCCACACCTGTACTTCCCACATTACAACGCTTATAAGCGTGGACTAAGAGGTGATGTGTCCACGCTTGTTAGGCTGTGATCTGAGGAAACCACGACTCCAGAAATACCGGTTCAAATAGCCCATATTTATCTGCGTAGAGTATCAATATAGTATTTCACAACTCCAGCAATATCGGGGTCACATGCATGAGGCCCGCCCATCACTACAAAGGCTCGTGCTCGCTGTCGATGACAGCGAGCACGACTTATACACCATCCCACCGCTATTTCTTCAGATTTTTGTCTGTAGTGCTTCTAGATAGTGTATTTCGACTAAAATACATGAATATATACGAAATAGAATGGAAATACTATTAAAAAAATGGGGGGGACTGAACTGGTGCAGAGGCATCGCAGCTGGTCCTCTTATGATGTGGGAGGGCGCTGGATAGATGGTGAATGATGAGTGGGGAGGATGTTGGGGGCCAGGGAGAGTCGGCCTGAGTGGGGGCAGGGAAGGGTTGTGGCAATGGGGCAACGAAGCGAGGTAGGATGGGTTAGAAGGTAAAGGAATGTTGGTGGAAGGTTCCTGGCCCAAAACGAGCAGCGGGAAGGGGTCAGTAAGAGGGAGGATAATCAAAACAGGGAGGGTACTTACCTGCACCATAAGGGCCCCCGCACGACCCTCCCCACATTCCACTGTCAATAAACATAATGGAGACATCATCTGAGACATTCCTATAATCCTTTCCATGATTTTCACCATTCCGATCGGTCCCGCCATCAAGTTGCGCGAGGATGGTGACCAAGGTGGCAGCAGTGGCGACATCTCGATAACGCCGATGCTGTTAATGATGCAACCGGAGTGAACTATTCTACGCACCCCCTCCTTTACCCCCACCACTGTGCGCCCGGTCCGCCACCGTTGGTTCCGAAGTTCGAGGCCGTTGGTTGAAAACGGCGGTAGCGCTCCTGCGCAGTTCTGGGGGTGTCCATGGTAGCAGCCTCTGCGCTGACTGCCACCTCTGTCCTACTTTCCCTCGTTCCAATCGTTGTTGAGATGATGGGGAGTAAGAGTGTGGCGAAATGGGGTGGTGGTGGTAGTGAAATTTGGCCAAAGTCTGAGATCAGCCACACGTGCTTGTCTACTACTATGAACTTACCTCCCAACTCGCCCCCCACCACTCTCCCACTCCCTACAACCTCAACAACGATTGGAACGAGGGCGAAGAGGAAATCGGGGACGATTCACATCAGGAATGCTGCCATGGATGTCCCCCAAACAATCCAGGAGCGCTCCCGCCATTTTCAACTAACGGCCTCGAACTTCGGAACCAACGGCGGCGGACCGAGCGCACAGTGATGAAGGAAAAGAAGGAGATATGTAGGATGGTCCACGGCGATGGCATCACCTACGGTGCCGTCGTTGTCAATATATCGCCACTGCAACCACTTGCACCACCATCATTGCACGACTCGATGACGAGGCCAATCTGGATGACGAAACCCACAACAAAGACTACGAGGACGTCCTGGATGACATCTCGGTTGATTTCATCAACAATGGAATGTGGGGAAGGCTGTGAGGGCCCTCAACGACATAGGTAAGTACTCACCCCTCCCTGCTTACCCCCCCTCTTACTGACCCCTTCCTACCGCTCGTTCAGGGCCTGGGACCTTCTACCAACACAAACCTTACCATTCACTCCATCCAACTCGCTTCACCGCCCCTCCCCCTTCCTGGCAACCCAAACCCACCCCCTACATAGGCCACCTCTCCCTGTCCCCCAACATCCTCCCCACCCATCATTCACCATCTATCCAGTGCCTCCCACGTCACAGGAGGACCAGCTGCGATGCCTCTGCACCAGTTCAGTCACCCCCATTTTTTTAATAGTATTTCCATTCTATTTCGTATATATTCATGTATTTTAGTCGAAATACACTATCTAGAAGCACTACAGACAAAAATCTGAAGAAATAGCGGTGGGATGGTGTATAAGTCGTGCTCGCTGTCATCGACAGCGAGCACGAGCCTTTGTAGTGATGGGCGGGCCTCATGCATGTGACCCCGATATTGCTGGAGTTGTGAAATACTATATTGATACTCTACGCAGATAAATATGGGCTATTTGAACCGGTATTTCTGGAGTCGTGGTTTCCTCAGATCACAGCCTAACAAGCGTGGACACATCACCTCTTAGTCCACGCTTATAAGCGTTGTAATGTGGGAAGTACAGGTGCATAGCCATGCATCGGTGGAGAAGATGAGGACGAATACGGATAAGACCTAGTTTTACGGCATTTGACCATCCAAATGAAGCCTGGTCCCAGCGCCACAGCCGCCCAAAACTTGGAGACGATCGGACCCGTTCTCTCGCAATTATTGGCGGGAAATGTTTACTGCGGGCCTTCCAGTGACACACTGGTATATACGCATCTTGGCCACCCAGTCGAGTCCGATTTCCTGTTGCACAACTCGGCTTTCGCTTCGTAGATCTTGCAAATCGTATACAATCACTGCGCGCTTGTTCGTGGGACCTTGTACCTCAGGCCCACTGGCAGGCCTCGGTCCTCGTGTTCTTTTATATGGCCTGCCCCTCTTTTTCAAGACCGGACGACATGGACGGAGAGACGATTTCTGCGGCAAGCCGACGTGTTCCCAGACGCTTACCACAAATGTAAGCATTCCGTAGTTCTGAAAGCCCGACTCAGTGCCTTTTTCAAGCAAAGCTGCAGCGCATCTAATTCAGGGACGGCTCCCACACGTGTACGTTTTAGTGGTCGAGGCCAGGTCGCGGTCAATTGCAAACCCTGATGCAGACTCAGATTCGGTTTATCAGTCTCAAAGCCACATTGGTCTGACATTTGGGGTTGACGATTCCCTCCCACTTGTGATGCTCGTTCGCTTGTACCTATCCTCTCTCCTTAAGCTTGTTACAGCTTCGGTCGTCGCAGCACGACCTTGGGCTGGACATATCTTGCCCGGCACCTCCGAATCATCTGCTAACGCTCTCGATTCTCGATTCCCTGGTGCAACATTCGCAAATGCTGGAGTGATTCCTGAACTCCTCGGGCACCTTCATATCCGTCAATCATCTTGTTCGTCCGGCTATGAATCATGTTCGTCTGGAATCGTCTGTTGTCCTATCGGTGGCGATTGTTGTCCAGGTTCGCTTCTGTCGCTTCCCCGCTATTCGATTTATCGCTGATGTGTCTCTCTTACGCAGATAACACTTGTTGTCCTGCAGGGTAAGTGTGATTGCTGTGTAGTCTTTAAGAGACGACATCAATGCGAGTGCACATAGTTATGCTTGTACCGGAGACGGATGTTGTCCGATCGGGGAAACTTGTTCGGGCCCTCCTACCAGTTGCTTTGACCCCACAAAGGTTCTCTGCCCTAATGATGACTTCTGTTGTCGTGAGTCCATGGCATGTCCTGTCACAAGGATTCACCATAACGTATTGTCCCAGCCCCTGGAGAGGCATGCTCCCGTGTTAATAATATACCGCAATGCGGGTCTTCTACTCCTACACCAACTACAACCTACATCCCTCCCCAACCGACTACAACCTACACTCCTCCACCGACTACGACCTACATCCCTCCGCCTGATACGACCTACATCCCTCCGCCACCATCTACGACCTACACTCCTCCATCGACTACGACCTACATCCCTCCTCCACCTCCACCTCCGACTACGACTTCGATTGCCCCTCCTCCGCCTCCGACTACGACCTCGGCACCGCCTCCCCCGACCGTGACACCGTCTCCACTCACAACTTCGACACCATCTCCACCTGCGACGACACTTCCCACGTCGTCCGTAATCCCTCCCATCGTTACCGTACCCCCCACCTCAACTTCAAGTCCCTCGAGCCCGGTAGTGAAAAATACTACCGTCACCGCCTCCGATCCAAATATCGTCTATACCGGCAACTGGGTGCCGAAGAATTCCAGTTGTAACTCAAATGCTCAATCTAGGCAATGTGTTGGTGCTGGGAACTCGTTTTCGTATTCTTTCACTGGTCAGTGACTGCAACCGTTTCCAATCTAGTGTTGTTGGTTTGAATCTTTTTTTTATTTATACAGGGACGGCAATATATATGACTATCGCGGAGTCCCCGGACTCGGGATTATACTCAGTCACCCTCGATCAAGCAACTACGCAAATGAATGCCCAGTCAGCTAGTACCGTCTGCAATATCGGTTTTCAACAAAAGGGTATCAGCAATGTCAAGCACACCATCGTCGTGAAATCACTCGGTGATGCAGCTATGAGCAATGCAGGGAACTTTGACTTGGACCACTTTGTGTGAGATTTCCACACACACACACCATGTTTTCTTTTTTTGAAACCGTTGTCATGATTTTGCGTTGCTTTTTATTTTCCACAGAATAACAACGCAAGACGACAGTCCGACTAGCAGCGTCAGCCCGACAACGACAGTGACCGGATCGTCCTCAACTTCCAATGTCGCGATGACAACCATGATGTACGTTGTCATCAGCACGATTCTGTGGATGATTTATTGTAAGAGGGCTCATCGTTTGCCTCGTGGCTCGGTCCTGATTTTCTCTACCCTCTAGAATGATATCATGATGACGGAGGTGATGCTTATCGGAACATTTCTTGGACTATGATGATAGTTTCATGTTGCTTGTACCCAATTGACGGAAGGCTTGTACCATATTGGATCCGAACACTTCTTCCTTGGACATTCATAGTTTCTTGTTTCTTCTACACAGTTGACGAAAGAGCTGTACTATTTTGGATCGGAACATTTCAATGGACATTACAGTTGATGAAAGCGTTGAATCTTGAATCTTGAATCTTGTAAACATTCATGTATGTCAGTGAGAATAGGGTAATCGTAAAGATGATTTTCTGTAGAGTGGATCGTTTCGTAAACATTGGTTCCAGGAAGTACGTTACTGTAAGTAATGCTGATACTGTAAATTTGATCATGATGGAATGGGTGACCAGTCCGGACATTAACTCTAATAAGACGTCACGCAGCGATCGAGACACCTCCCGCTTCCTCCCTTCTTTTCTTTGCCTGATCCTCCTTGACACTCCTCCACTCGAAAAAGCATGCGGCAACGACAGCCACCGCCGTACACGCCACCGCCACTCTGAAGCTAGCCGTCAGTCCCACCATATACGCCTTGAGCGCCCCGGGCAGCTGGTCCTGCATGCCCAGTTTCGTCAAGACTTCCCGTATCTCGGTGGCACCTGCGCTCAGCAGAATATATGGATTCAACGCTGGGGCAAACTCGCGAATTCCGCGGATGACCCCATTCTGGAAGACGGTTTGGGAGATCGCGATGAACAGTGCACCGCCGAGCGTCTGGAAGAACATGACACAGGCGGTGCCGATGGGGACGTCGTCTAGCGGTAGGACTGTCTGGACTGCGAGGAGGGGTGTCTGGAATCCGACGCCGACGCCGACGCCTGCGAGGACCTGGTAGCCGAACCATTTGGAAAATGGCGTGTTGATGTTGTAAGTGGAAATCATCCCGGAGCCAACACAGAAGAGGATGGTGCCGACGATGATAAACGGCGTGTAATACCCTACTGCAGTGATGAGGCCTCCTGCGACGATGGATGATAGCACCGTTGCAAGGAGGAGTGGGAGGATCTCGATGCCTGATTTAGTCGCCGACACACCCTTGACGCTCTGGAAGTAGAGAGGGAGGTAAAAGAGTAACACGAAAAAGGCTGCGCCAAACATAACCATGAAGCAGACTGCAGCTGCGACGGTGCGCTGTGTGAGGATACGAGGGGGTAGGGTGGCGCGGTCACCTAACCTGATTTGAGTGTAAGCGAAGATGATGGTGAGGGCACCGAAGCCGACGAAAAGGCCGATGATGCGTGAGTTGCGCCAGGGATACGTGGACCCACCCCATTGGAGTGCAAGGAGAAGGCATACGACAGCAGGGACGAGGATGGAGGCGCCAATGAGGTCGAGTTGTTGGATGCGGGCCAGAAGGGACTGGTTTGAAGAATCCGACTGCCGTGGGATCTTGAGGACGAACATGATGACGACTGCAGAGACTGCGCCGATTGGGAGACTGCAAGTGATGGTAAGTGAGGTAGAGCGGTTATAGCAGTGGGGAAGGAAGACAAACTTGATGTAGAAACACCACCGCCATGAGACGTGATCGGTAAAGGCTCCTCCTAGTAAAGGTCCAGCGACGGAAGCAATGCCCCACATACCACCGATCAGTCCATACACGATTGGCCGTTTTGCAAGAGGCACTATGATAACAAGTGAGTGTTGATGAGAGAAAAACAGGCGAGGACGAACAGGAATACGCCGAAATGACAACGGCACCGGAAAATATACCACCGACACCGATGCCAGCAATAGCCCTGCCTACAATTAGAGCAGTACTGGAGGGTGCAGCACCACAAATGAGGGAGCCAAGTTCGAATATTGCAATTGCAACCAGGAAGGTGGCTTTGATCTATGTATTGCTGTATCAATGTCCCATTCCCAGAAGAAAGAACGGGACACACGCTAAACGTCTTGTAAATTCTTCCAAATGTGGGCTGGAGCGACGTCGTAGTCAAGAAATAAGCCTAAGGCATGGTTAGAGGGTGGTAGGGAACAAATCTGTGAGTGTGGGAACTGACAGAGCCGTACCAGCCGATGTCGACCACGCTGTTGAAGCGATCTGTGATCCTTGGGATGGCGGTGGCGATGATAGTCTGGTCAAGAGCGACCAAGAATACGGCCAGACAGAGGGCAAGGACGATGACGAAGAGTTTGAGTCCTGTGGGGTAGACGATGTCATCGTCGGAAAGGTCGTTGGCGTCGATCTGTGTCTTTTCAGACGAATTTTTGGTTTCTTCGTCGGACATCTCGCAAGGAATTGTCGTTTCATTGTCGAGTCACTTATAGCGGCCACCACGGCAAAACGGTTACGCGTCTCGGCAGGCTAACGCCTGTTCCTGAATTTTACGAATATGACTATGACTCAGCCCAGGTTGTCAGGCAGCCACTGAAAATGACATACCGGAACAGCCCACTGGGGCAGTACAAGTGCTGCGGTTCCAATAGACGGCACTCAGACTCTACGCCGTGGGCAACTTCATGTTTTCGCCAGCGGGAAACCGGTCAGCCAAACACGGCCCCCGACAGGGTCGCTGTTGACCATATGCCAAGACACCTGCCAGTCGTTCCTGTCACGATGGTGCTGGTGACGCTCGCCATGACTGCGCGTGACCGTGGGAGAGCTGCAATGAGGATTCTGCGTGTTACCGCGACAAAACTGGTATACCGCTCTCCATCATCGACGACGACGACGACGACCGCGCTCCGACTTCACAAATGAGGCGCACACAGGGACCTCGCGCTCCGTCGCCCACACCCACAACTTTCTCTGGCATATCAAGTTACCGCACAGACTCATATCGGCCCCTCCGTGATGCAAACATTCCCGCCGTACCCCCCATTGATTATCGCCTCATTTCAAAGACCCATTTCGCCGAGCTGAGCATATATCTGGAATCTTATCTTGCAAAGGGTCTGTTTTGGCCTCCTGCCTTCTTCTTGCGGCTGAATTTGACTCAATTCTTCAGCACCTCCTAATTCGCGGTCAACCGCCCGTCAGAAGCTCACCCGTCTCACCATTCAACAATTCCACGAACTGTCCACAGATGTATACGACGAACTTATACGTAGGAAAAATCAGAACGAAGGTACGAGGCGTTGTGCTATTTCCAGTTCCAAACCCGCTCATGTGACAGAGCAGTCCCTTTCCTTCCCGTTCGTGAGGACTTTCACCCAAAACGCAACCAAGCCCGTCAAAAGCTTGCCACACTACCCGCTTCACGCTTTGAGGACCTCTCCAGCGACGTCTACTACGAACTCGCGCGCAGGTATCCCGAGTTTAAGGAAGAGGCACGCTACCATCCCCTCACAACTGTATTTCACTCAACTCACCACTGCAACCACAGGAATCTCGACCAATCCCTTCACCTGGCTCAACGTACGACGACTTTCCCTCCCCCGACTTTCCCGCAACCCCGACTCGCCCCCCCGTAACCTCAACGAGCTCACGCAGTACCCGGACATCCGAGGACCGTCCCCCCGATAGTGGATACGGCGGCAGCATTTCAGGGCGCAGGCCCAGCGAAGAGCGCCGCCGACCCATCGATGCCGACTTTAGCGTCTCACGCAGAAGCGAGGATGCATACCCTACCCCATCCAAACCCGCTGTCGCCGAACCGTTCCCAGGCGGTATTGTCCGCCGAAAACCTTCCGAAGTGCGCAAGTCTGACGAGCGTGACCGCGAGGTGCTACGTCGCCCTAGCCAGTCCGTGAGCACGGCGAGTGATGGCACCGCTGGTGCCCCTAGTTCAACCGCGACTAGCGGGATGATCGTCCCGAACAAGAGCACTATCACAGAGGAGGACATCGAGGTCCCGTACGCCCGAGAGGTTCGTGCCAGCGCAAACACAGCCATCGACGACCGCGAAGAACGCAGCGGGGCACCTGATAATGGCCGCATCACAGACGGCGAACCGGAGAGCGCGAGCGACTATATGGGGTCCAGGAGCCCATTTGGTGCATTGAGCGGGCTCAGTGCACGCTTGCGTGACGTAGAGGACGAAGATGGAGCGCGGAGTGGGGACGATTCCTACGACAAACTATCATACGGGCGTGCCTCGGCCTCGTCCGACCGCTCGCCGAGCGGGGGTCCCCGGGTTTCGAGTGGCGCAGGCCGTGTCAGTGCTGGGGCAGCCGCAGTGGATCAGGAACGTATGCGGAGCGAATACGAGTACCGGATAGCCAAGATGCAGAGCCAACTGACTTCGCTTCAGCGCGACCTGGGTGATGCGGAGGCTAGGGAACGGACCTGGGCTGACGGCGAGGCGCGGGTACGCCAGATGGAGGAAGAGCTGCGTGGGGTGCGGCGGGTGAGTGTTCATGTCTTTTCTCACTGATTCGTTGCTGAAGATCGGCGTGCAGCGCGCTGAGGAGCAAACTGCTGCCATGCGTGCCCTTCAGAAGGAACTGGATGATCTACGCGAGGACCGGGCAAAGGAACAAGATCGGGAAACACGTCGTGCTCGCGAGGACCAGGAGGAAACGCTGATGCTGCGTGACCGATGCGAGAGGCTTCAAGAGGAACGTGCGAAATTTCAAGGGGTGTGTGTCGCCAATCTATCTCTTTACCCCCGTCCCTCTCTAATTTGTGCCCACAGGCAGATGTGGAGGTTGTGGAGCAGCTCCGTTCGGACATGCAAGGGCTACTGACCGAGCTGTCTGATCTATCCCGCCGCAACGACGAGATCATGAACGCACGGGACTCGGACCTACTCGTCATCCGTGACCTCGACACTCAACTCAAGGAATACAAGCGTAAGTACGAACTTGCTAAGACTGAACTCCGGAATGTGAAAGGTGGGGCATCCACTCCTCCTTCTCCCACTATCTGGCACTGACATATATCTCAGTAACATCCCAGCTTTTCCTGCAGGCTCCCAAACTCGACGACCAACTACCTGTATCACCAGACGGTGGCCTACCCGATATCCACGTAACCGCCTTCCTTTCTGCGATAGACGGTCTCCTGACCGCTGGTCGCTCGAGTTCGCCGACCCGCGTGCTCACACCAATGAAGGCCGTCGTCAACGCTGTTTCTGCAATCGTCGAGGACATTCGAGCATTCGAGCAGCGCACACATTCAGATCGGCCGGATGCGGACTCTGATATGCTTTCTGCATTGCGAGAGCGAGCGGAAGCGACCCTCGGTAACCTCGTCGCTGCGTCTCGCACGCACGCCACAAGCGCAGGGATGTCTCCCGTGAGCCTGCTCGACGCGGCTGCGAGCCATGTAGCTGCCACCGTTACGGAGGTTGGGCGCGTGTTGTCCATTCGCAAGGCGACCAAGGCAGAGCAGGAACAGTTCGCTGCGACGTCGTCTGCGGGGTACTCGGGCTCGGGCTCGGGGACTTCGAACGGATTCGTGCCCGCACTCAAGACTGTGGAGGAGGGGGGGGGACTTTCACGCAACGGGAGTTCGGGATTGGGTAAAAGGAGTGATGGATTCTCAACATCACCTGGGGCTTCGCGGGCGGGGCCTGCGTCACCCCCAACTCGGACGGTTCCGGGTGCGAGGCGCAAGGCTCCGTCAGAACCATCTAGTTCCGATGCCAGCTCTCCGCCACCCATATTCGATCGGCCACCGATCTCGACTGGGGGTGCTAGTGACGATTCTGCTGCTGCAGATGGACCAGAGGATGCGTGGTCAGAACTAAAGGTGCCGTACTACTACATCGGGACTGTCTTGTTTTTTTTTCTAACTGATTTTGTGTATGTGTGTGGGTGTGTATGCAGCCGTACCTGGAAGCCCAAACGGAATCGATTGTGTATGCGATCCAGAGCGTTCTTTCGGGAGTCCGTAGCCCGACGCCGTCACCGACGCTGAACGAGAATCTGACGCAGATAATTACGATAGTGTCGAGCATCGTTGCTGTGTGCAAAGACAATCTCCCGCCAGGGTCGGCGGTTCAGGGGGGCGAGATCCTGCGGGAGCTGGGCGAGCATGCGACTCGACTGAGCGAGGTCCAGGCGCAACCGGAGGTGACGAAAGAGTCACGGCAGGTGATGGCAAAATCGAGCTTTGCGGTTGCAAATGCTATGAAGGGGTTGATGAAATTGTGAGCATATATACACTTCACATATGTATTTACAAACAGTCGAGTATATACTATACATTCGTGATTCTGAATACATATCGATATCCACATAGGTTGGATTAGAACACCTTTTTGCAGTATAGAACCAATGATATTAAGGTGTTCAAATTTGTTGTTCAAAACATGACGAGCTTTCACCTAGTAGTTCGACGAAGTCCGCAAGGTTGGGGATAGGGGTGCCAGCAGGAATAATAAGGGGTACCAGGAGGAAAGACTCATGAACACAATTGGCATCCCTACAAGGAGGGATCAATGAATATGTAAGGTAAAAACGAGGTTTGACGCAAGCCATACGTGTAGAAAAAACACTTTGCGAGAGTACGGGTTGTTCCGGAAGTAACGACATGGCCGTCCAACACGAAAGGAATGCAACCGCCATATGAATACTCCACAGGGCTCAGCAATCCGGCGTAGGTGATGCTGACGTCCTAAAAAGACAAAAAGTTGCAGTAACATCAGCCCATGCAATTGGTGATGATAAAAGGTACGGCGGATCCTACCGGGGTCTGTCTGGAAGACAGTGCAGCGGGTATCGCCGCAACGATGCTGGCAGGAACGAGAAGGAACAAGAGCGCAGAAGGCTTCATGATTGACAATGTGCAATCGAGAAATGGAAGGGAAGATGGAATTTGAATGCGAGTTCACCAAGAGACAGCTATTTTATACGCAGGCCCATGGCCAATAAAGGAGGTCATCGTGCAGGGCGCTAGTGTCAAGCAGTTGACTGAGGCACTTGTCTATGTCAATGTCGAAAGTAGTTCGGATGGCAAGCGATTACCAGGGCTGTTCGGTTCAACCAATGTCACTATAACACCACAGGCTTAACGTGAGGATAATGTAAAGGTGAAGATTGGTCGTAGAAAGTGTTTTACAGTGTTTTCGGAAATGCTTGCATCAGGGAGTGAGATATTACCGCCAGCTTGTTTTGTTTGGCGGATCGCCTTGCTGGTATCCAATGACTCACCCGAGGCTGCAGGTGGCGCATCCAGTCCTTGTGTAATCTGCCCACATATGATTTGACTGACAGGTTCTGGTAAGATCTTTTAGTCTGGGGCCGTCGAACTGATGATTTAAAACGTTTAAGGCTTGAGCCAGGGCGGGTTCCCACTTGAGGAAATTTGGAGTTTCTTGGTGTGGGAATCGGGACAAGCACCGTCTGTTCTGTCACGTAAATCGTGGATCAGCTCGTCGATATTCTTCTAAAATATTGAGGAGTATCGTTGTGAATTTGACACCGGAATACTGACGCCCGTTCAGAGGGAGCTCTCAGCGTCGCGTGCCGAAGTAGGGCAGGATGGAAGTGCATTGTGCTCCGCTGGCTTTATGTGACGTGACATACCAGCGGAATGACAGCTATCAAGAAATGACGGTTAGCTGTGGCGATGTATAGCATTGCAGACGATGGCACTAACGATGTCTTCGGCATTAGCTAACTCGCGAAGCAAGCAATAACAACCGTAGGGTCAGGGAAGCCGGTGTCGCCACGCCATCGGCACCCACCTGATTTAGGTCGGACAGAGCGTCTCGACCTTGGAGTTGGCCGTGTGATAATTATACCCTCACTTCCGCCATGTCCTGCAAAGTCTATGAGGATGGCATGATCTTTTCCGATGCATGGATTTGTTGCGAGTGCTTTCGGTTGCATGGTGGCCTCGTAGATTGACGATGTTTTGGTACGGAACTTGCAAATACGAAACGAGGAATGTGCATCTGAACTAACAATTCGATTCCATGATGAGAGAAAGGATGGGTACTGACTAAGCGATGACTAAGCAACTCTGCTGCTTTTGGTGATGCACATCAGCAAAACAGTCGTTTTGGTATAGAGTGATATAGATACCTGTCAAAACTATAGTAATCCATAGACGCTTATAGACAACCCCGATTTGTATAGTGTTGTATAGATCTGGATAGAATGCCTGTCACTCTATGTAGCAGAGGATAGACAACCTCTCCTTCTACACAGGTACTTTGGGGGTTTTGCAGTCCTACCTAGTCCTACACAGTCACTAGGTATTTCGTACTATATAGCCACAACTAAGTAAATCTTGTTGGTGAAATTCTTCTCAAGTCCAGCATTTGTCCGTGTTTGGTACAGTTCATTTTCCTACTCGCTTTCAAGGGCTGACTCCCCACTCGACAGCCACCCTTGACGACACCCACCAGCACTGACAGCAGCAAAGCTTCTCTGCCTGTGCCTGCCCCAGTGGCTCATTGAGCAGACACAGCGAAATCCACACAGCGTCTACCTCCAAGAGCGTGGGCACCAAGCCCACAATCTCTCTCCCCCTGACTCGGCCACCATCTCCACAGCGACGCATCCCGTATCCGCTTTCCATCACACCCCCCATCACAGCTCCCCAGAACCGCTCGCCATCGCCGTCATGGATGATCATCCCATCATCCGATTATCTAGTCCCATCTCCTGAGCCGTCTGTTCTCGGGTACTATGATCTCCCTCCACCCAGTCCGCCCCCAAGTGGTCCCCTTCTGCCCCCACCTACACCGAGGGAGGCTTCTCAAGGCTGCTTGCCGCTGTCGAACCAGAGCAGCCTGACCAGAAATCTTGAACCGGGATTGTTTACCAGACCGTTGTCGCCGCAGTCACGTTCCAGCCCGCTGAGGACGCACTTGCCCACCACCCTATCACAAAGACACCCGCCATCGTTCCCCTCCCGTCAGCTAAATATCGCCTCGCCATTCCCTCTCACACCTACCAGGAAGCCGTCCCTACCCCTAATTCAAAAAAATGATCCCTCGCCGCCCTTCACTACAACCGTGTCTAGAGCCCCCAGTTTATGGGGCCGCAAATTACCCTTCCCAACATGTCCGCTCCTTGCCCCCGCGGTGTTGTCTTCTTTTCCGCTACACCAGCAGAGTGTTGGTGTGAGCCCCGAAGACCTCGAAGCGTGCCTGCACATGAAGCGGTATCAAGACCTGTACCATACCGACAGTGCTGGAGAACATACCTTGAGTGTGCCACAGAGTGACAATAGCCACCCCCATGTTTGGAGGTCCCGTGGATTGCACGAGGAGGATGGCGATGGCGGGAGTGTGCATGATGACAAAGAGATGCGGGATGTTCTGGATTGGTTCTCGGACTTTAGCGCCTAAGCAAGGCAGAAACAAAATGTGGGGCTGGTGGCTGAGAAGCCCCGCGGCCTCGCTATCATTGAGGACGACCCACTCGGACGCAACTCGTACATAAGCTACTCATTCGATCGCGATGATGACGACGACAAGTCGCAGTACCCCGACGACGATGACAACACCATGAGTCAGGGGATGATGGCACCTAACGCGAACAATTTCGCCTGCTGGCATCAAACTCGGTGGTTGGTGCACCACCTGCTGCAAAGATGGTTTTGTTTTTACTTTTTACTTTAGTTTTTACTTACACATGTTGTTTCACAGTGCTGGCGCCCTGCCAACCAACAACGCCGCGCATCCAAATGCCCGCCAGCCCATGCTGGCTCAATCTAGTGCAGCGCAACGACTGAGACGGGCCCGACGATGAAGGACAACGGCGCAAGTCGATGAGAGTCACAGCAGGTATGGGTGAACCACCCATGCTACTGTGAGTTTTTTTACATTCATATAATATCATCTACTGACTACTGGCACATCCTGCTGCCCTTGCCGGCCAGCACCGAGGAGGCAAACAATGGGTCCGCAACTGTAACCGCAAGGACAGGAATGGGGATGAGGAAGACAGAGATCACAAAGACAACAGGAATGACAAAGACGGCGAACACGATGGGGACAGGAATGGAATGGGACAACCATTGTGAGGACAACAGACAGAGATGACGATGACGAAGGACGATGATGACGACGACGACGACGGAGATTGACAAGATGGAAATGATGACAGGAGAGTTTTAATTATTATATACTAACCCATGCCATCGTGATCATGTAGGTGTTTATCCTAGATCAATATAATTGTTTTTGCTTTTCTTTTATATGATGATGAAAATATTGGAATATAAATATAAAATAAGTGGTGTGGTTGCATTCTGGATGCAGTTATGTAGTGCTATACAGATAGGTGACAGGTCTATACAGGTCTATACAGGTGAGACAGCAGACTGCATAGACTTGCATAGATGTTGCGGGGCACTATATAGATTTAGACATACAAAGAAGTACTCTATGACACTATGACTCTATAGACATCTGCACAGCACGTGGCAGACCTGTATCGTTGATGGCTGTTTTGCTGATGCAGGCATTGTTTTCACTGTTTTGCTGCAATGTTGGGGCTCAACTAAATAAATACCAGGAAAAGAAAAATTGTTGACATGTTGCACTACAAATGCAACTGCAATGTCAAGGTTTTTTTAGGTACAAATAGAGTCAACATTATTGTTGTTTTCAGGAGTTGGCGGAGCTCAAAAAATGACTAAAAAGGGAATTCTCCCCCGAAACATTCAATAACTCGCTGAATATTGAATGGATTGACTTCGGTCATATATTGTCATGATCCTATGAATTAGTAGCATACATTTAGCCTATTCCGAGGCAAATAAATGCAAAAAATCAAGGTTTGGCTTGCATCAGGAAAACTCCATTCCACTTAATTTCACTTAATTCTGTCTTATTTGTCTTATTCTGTCTTATAAGTCTTGTTTTAAGGAGGGTCTCACCCTTTTTTCAAGAAAATCCCTTAATGCATCTTACATTGAAAATCAAGACACTTTAAGATAACATCAAGTAAACTAAGATATCAAGTCAATAATGATTGTGATTGCTTGTTCACTTCAGAGTCTCTCTTGAGTCATCTTAATGTGTCTTGATGTTCAATTTTATATGGTGTAAGACATTTTCTTGAAAAAAGGGTGTGACCCTCCTTAAAACAAGACTTATAAGACAGAATAAGACAAATAAGAGATTATAAGACAGAATTAAGTGAAATTAAGTGAAATTAAGTTTTTCTGATGTGATGTCCATCCAACTCTGTCGGAGTTTCAATGACCATCAACCATCACCATGCCCAGAAGTAGCAAGATACCTGCCGCCGTCCATTGGATAGTTATTCGGCTGTCATCATTACTTAGTCCAGTGGACATTTCTAGCTATACTTGGATTTCAGAGCACTTGGTGGAGAGGATACTCAATTTCTTCAAGGTACATGGGACTTGAACTATCAATCATTGAGAGGAAGAATGCAAGAGAAGGTGCCAATATCTACATGATCCATCAGGAAAACGTGGAGACTCTGGTATAGCCAGGTGGAGTTGACAATTGCTAATCAGCCTGGATGGCTAGTATCTAGTCTTACCCCCCCAATTAGTGTTGCCACGGCTCAGTCCAGCTTGGCTCAGCTATGGCTAACAACGGCTAACCCATATATGGGTTGTTAGCCGGACCGGACCATTGTGGCAATGGCTAAACCATGGCTAGCCGTCCAAAAAAGGAAATACATAGCAGACTGCCTAACGACCACTATCAAGGTCGAATCTCACCACCAATCTCACCACACGCTCACGACAATGCCGGCTGACCCCAAACAAAAGCCACAGCACCAATGGCGATCAGCAGAGGGGTGAGGAATGAAGTGGCAACGGAAGCAGTGGACCCACTCCTGTTAAGTCTTTTCTTGAATCTTTTTTTAATTTTACTACCAACTTATTTCGGATTACAGCACAAATGATCTCGAGGCAACAGCCTGAGCAGCCCGGACAGCAGCAGCAACGACCAACGAGAATGGTTACAGAACAGCAGCAGTGGCAATGATGGCAACAGCAGTGCCAGCAGCAACAACAAGCCATGCGTGCCAGTCCCAGACGTAGCAGAGGGTTGAGCACCCATCTCTGCTGCACTGGTAAGTTTTTTCTTCTTTACTTTTACCAACAAAGATCTGTCTAGCTATGCGCGATGACAACACGGCCACAACCCAACACACTGCAACCGGGACCTTGAACTCGGGCTCGCAAGTTCAGGCACCACCACCAACCATTAGCTTCCTTGCTGCTACGGCTGCTGCGTTCGCCCTACGGCACTGATCACTCACAACTACAGTCATGGCCACCATCATGACAGCAGCGGCGATGTTGGATAAAGAAAGAGTCATCACCTGCATATTTGTATGCATTGTTCGCAAAGGCGTTGTCTGTCCATGGTGCCAGTGCGCTGTTGGATCTGGATTATCTGGTCGCGTAGGTGTTGTTTTGTTACTTGGGAGGAGTAGTGGCAGGGGTGGCAGTGGGGATGGAGTGGGAGTGGGAGCGGTGAACAATGGTGTTGGAACAGCATTGTTTCCTCTGGTGAGTTGTTTTCTATTCCCCTCTCCACCTTTGTTCCTTTGTTGATTTTTTTTTGCATGTCGCTTTTGTGGGTAGACTCGCCCAACTAGTCCAAAGGGTGAAACGGCGCACATGCGAACAAGCTTGGGTATACCGCGCACACAGTGGAGGATGCCAGCGAAGACGTCACGTCACCTTGGACGATGACAGCGACATTGACAACTGCTATCATGACGACTTGAAACTCTACATGCCGTTCTTGTGCATTGATGGTGCACCTGTGCCTCACCAGGCTGCCCATGCACCCTGGTGAGATCCAGTGCGACGACAGGTGAGTGCCCAGTCCATCACTATCTGACTTGTACTAACAGCCACAACTATGACCGGGCAGGCAACAATGACGGTGACATCGACGTCAACGGGACACGGCGGCAACCCAGGGTGGATTTGGCAAGGGCAACAGTGAGGGGGAACGAGGATGAGAAGTCCCCACCCCTCTCCCCATAGCCCTGCCCCACTGCCTCCCTGAGCCAACCACCACCTCACGAATGGGTACGGCCGTGTCAATTGACGTGTGCAGGGCATTTGCGAGGTGAACACAAGGACCATAACGACGATGACAGCTGGTGACGCCAATGACAACGGACAGGGCAGGAGCAACTGAGGATGAGTCTGCCCCTCTTCCTGCTGCCCCGGCCACATCAATTGATGTGTGTGCGGCATTCACAGGGTGTTCAGGCCACCTGCCCTTTCACAGGAGCCTCGGAAGGTGCATATATAAGTAGTATATTTCATTTTTTTCACATACATGTACATAGGTAGGCTACGTGGAGATACACAAAAAGAAAAAAAAAAAAGACAGGTGCACATACCAATGATCAACACCTGAAAACCTCACGAAATGCATCCGTACATGTTTGTGAGGTGTGGGAGGCAGCAGAGGGGTATGTTGAAGCCAGCAAACAGGCTGGAAACCTAAATTTCCTAATTTGGATATTTGGTAATGGCTAATAACGGCTAGCCGTGGCTAAGCCGAGGTATAACCGTTAGCCAAGTGAACAGCTCGGCTCGGCTAATTATCAGTCCGCTCCAACAGCTAACGGTTTCAGACCGAGCAGTGGCAACACTACCCCCAATTACAATGGCCCAGAATTGTATGAGGATTAGGTCATACCATATCTATTATTATCATTTCAGTGCCTGAATGGTGTAATTTTAGCATTTACCAGCATAATGATACAACTTGAGAAGCCCTCATCATTTCAGTGCCAGAATGGCATCATTTTAGTATTTACTGGCATAACTATACAACCTGGGAAGTCCTTATCATATTACTGCAATAATTCTGGCAGTGTTATGAAGTGTGCTATCATTCTGATAAATAAATATCATTTCAGTATCATTTATCATTTACTGACATAATAATACAAACTGGTATAGAATTAGCTTATGTGGTAAATAAATATCTATCATTATCATTTCAGGGAACCATGTTATTACAGCAATAATTAAACAAAGTAGTTTAACAGACTCAAAAAAAGTTCAGTTTTGATACTGAAGCCATGGAAGCCTGAGATCTAGTCATATGCACGGGTATTGAAACTTGCACGGGTCATGGGTACAGGTCCGCGCGGGTATGGGTATGGGTAGCCAAATCGGTGCAATGGCGAGGTCGGGGTGGCTGCGGAACTGTAATCCTAGCCTGGGGTAGTCAGCATAGAAGCGACTGGGAATAGTTAGCAAGCTTCAGATAGATAATAAAAGGACTAATAGTAATAAGCCGCCAACTAAAACTACTAAAATCTAACGATACCGACGTATACCGATGAGGCTGACGATGTTGGGTATGGCAGGTCGGGTGTTGGGTGTCGAGCGGTATAACGACAAAGACGGTAGAAGGACGGGATGAGTGTCGAGCAAACCGACGAGTTAAAAGAGTAAGTGATTTTGGTAGGAAACGGATTCTGAGTGGGAGAAAGTGGGGGAACTGGTTTCTTATTCAGAGACACCGCTTGGGCACCGTTTTTATACTACAAATTTCTGTACCTAGATTCAGACGAGAGTCCTTGGCCGATGAGAGAAAACAAAGGAGAATAAAAATGGAGAAGTAGGAAGAGGGTTGCGAGGCGACCATGACAGGGAAAATGGGTGGAAGATATAAAAACCCGTAAAAGATGTAATATACTTTACTATATCTCCATAAGGGAGACGCTAGGCGCGAATAAGGCAAGTCCAATGTCGGGATCCCAGTCCGATGAGATCTATCTTTGATATTTGAAGTTCCGTGAGTTTAGGAGGTGGGCTGACCAGGTACGTGAGCGGCCATGCTAGTCGGTATGCATCGGGTTGCGTTGGGTTCAAGCGTGGATTGCTAGAAACATCAGGTTCAAGCGGATTCATGAGATATCGAGTTTATGGCCTCAGAGGGTCGAGGACCCTCTACATCCAGTAGACCCAGTCGTTTTGGTTAACCTGATCGCAGATATAGTTGCAAAAGGTAGGTACACATAGCGCAGTTGCTTGCTGGGGGGGTAGGTTAACCCAAAAGACAGCACTTGCTGGGGAAATGTGGTGTGGTAGGTTGACCCAGGTACAGCTCTTGCTGGTCAAGGGTGGCTGGTTGGGTCAACCTGGTGTCGGCTCTGCCATGGAGTCGGTTAACCCAGGGCAGCTATTCCAGGATGGTTGGGTTGACCCAGGCCCAGCTGTTCAAGCCATGTGGGTTGACCTGGCTGCAGTTATTGTTGCAGCACTGGGTTGACCCCAGTCCAGCTCTTGCTGCAGGCTGGGGTTGACCTAGATGCAGCTGTTGCTGCAGAACTGGGTTGACTAGGGCCCAGCACTTGCTGGAGGGTGGGGTGACTGGGGTCTAGCGATTGCTGCAGCACTGGGTTGACCTGGCCCCAGCTCTTGCTGCAGCACCGGGTCAACCAAGGGCCAGTTATTGCTGCAGCATGGGGTTGACCTGGTCCCAGCTCTTGCTGCAGCACAGGGTCAACCTGGGCCCAGCTATTGCTGCAGCATTGGGTTGACCTGGGCCCAGCTATTGTTGCAGCACTGGGTTGACCCGGGTCCAGCACCTGCTGCAGGGCTTGGGTTGACCAGGATCAGCTATTGCTGCAGCACCAGGTCGACCTGGGCCCAGGTATTGCTGCAGCATTGGGTCGACCCGGGTCCAGCACCTGCTGCAGGGCTTGGGTTGACCGGGATCCAGCTGTTGCTGCACCACCAGGTCGACCTGGGCCCAGCTATTGCTGCCGCATTGGGTTGACCTGGGCCAGATATTGCTGCAGCATTGGGTCGACCTGGTCCCAGCTCTTGCTGCAGCATTGGGTTGACCTGGCCCCAGCTCTGGCTGCAGAACCGGGTCAACCCAGGGCCAGCTATTGCTGCAGCATTGGGTTGACCTGGTCCCAGCTCTTGCCGCAGCACTGGGTCGACCTGGGCCCAGCTCTTGCTGCAGCATTGGGTCAACCCAGGTCCAGCTCTTGTTGCAGCATTGGGTCAACCCAGGTCCAGCACCTGCTGCAGGGCTTGGGTTGACCGGGATCCAGCTATTGCTGCAGCACTTGGTTGACCCTGGCCCAGCACTTGCTGCAGGGTAGGTTGACCAGGGTCCAGCTATTGCTGCAGCACTGGGTTGACCCAGGTCCAGCACCTGCTGCAGGGCTTGGGTTGACTGGGAGCCAGCAATTGCTGCAGCACTGGGTTGACCTGGCCCCAGCTCTTGCTGCAGCACTGGGTCAACCCAGGGCCAGTTATTGCTGCAGCATTGGGTGGCCCTTGAGGTCCGGTCCACCTTCAGCTGGCCCTGGCCCTGGGTCATAAGGGCCAGATCAGGGCCAGGCCAGGTCAGAGTTGGCCCAGGGTCAGCCCTGGCCCTCTATCTCAAAATTTTGTACATGCTCATAAATCTGTCTCTATGCGCTTTCCAATAACAGTATTTTAATCTACATTATCATTATTAACATCAAAATCTCCAATATATTTCTTCATAATTTATCCTTCCACATCAAGCCTTTTATCTGCATACGCTTTTGCAGTCTGCTAAATTTGAATTTCTTTATGTTGAATTATCAAGGATCATCAGTGCATGTGCTCAACTATACAGGTTCAAGTTGTAGGTATAGCTAGATAGTTATGAGCCTTTTTTGGTAGCCTTTGATACTGTGGAGTTATGAACCTGTGGGGGACCCCAAGGCTAAAAGGATCTCCAACTATGGGAACTAACTATATAAGCTTGGTGGTTTAGGAAATGCTAAAGTATCCATGGTTAGAGTAAGCTAAACCACATACTTGTACCCCTAATATCTAAGAGGGCTGGGCCGGCTGTTTACTGACTTAGCCCTTTGCCCTTGAATGGAGGGCAGGGCCAGCTAATCACTGGCCCAGACCTGGCCCTAAAGGGCCAGGCCAGGGTTGACCTTACGCCAGAGAGTCATGGCCCTGCCCATGGACAGTCTATGAACACTGCAAACTTGATATGAAAGATGCCAATATGGGATCTGATATTGGGTTATGAAAAATTGGAAGGAACAGGATATAATCAATTATGAAATGTATATCATTGTAGTGTGGTTCAGAATGGTATCTGAATAGCATCAGTATGTAATAATACAAGAAATATCAATAACTTTGCAAATATTTATTATCATAGCAGGGTAATATTTCCATATGATTTGTATATACTTACGCTCTCGTTGCTAAAAAGGGATGAGTAACCTGCCATGCAAACTTGAAGCAATGGCCCACACCCCACTAGTTGTTGTCACCAACCCGTTGAAAACCCGGTGCTGGTGCTGGTGACATTGGTACTGGTGCTGTTGCCATTGCTTCTGGTGCTGTTGCTGGTGGTTGGTTGATGTGCCAGTGTGGGCTCGCATTGGTGGTGGTGGTTGATGTTGGTGGTGTGCTGACCACTGTCGCGGTGAATATCTACATTAGAAAAGTAAAATGTTAGTGAATTATACAATGTACAACCAAAAAGAAAGACTTACCTTGAATGGTTCACGATCTACTTGACGTTGTGTGGTTGGAAGTTGAGGTAGTGTCACTCTGTGACAAGAAGTCACACTTACAACTAAAATTCAATATTTCTAAAATTCCTCCCATTTTGAGTAGTAAAGACTGGTCCAGACCTGGTGCAAAACCAGTCTGGACTGGTTGATAACCAGTGTAGGTTGAAACCGGTTTTAACCAGTTAATAGACCAGAAAAAACTGATGGCAACCAGTTTCCATCAGTCCAGTCTGGTTTTTTCAGTTTTTGGAGTGTTGGGCAACCGGTGTTTTGCGTGGGAAGTGTTTGAACAAATCCACACCAAGGGTTTCCAGAGTGCGTCGTTGATCGGGAAATTACCTTGTTGTCCTTTAGGAACAAGGATTTAGCTCTTTAATAACTCTGGGGTATTCCTGTTGGGTGGTTGGGTTGTGGTGTGAATCCTATCAAAGGTTAGCTTTGAGGGATACAACAAATACTTGACAATAATATAAGTCAGATGTATGACTTATAGAGGATGAGTGAACAGTGAGGTCTTCCCTACTGAAGGTAAAGACTTTGAGTGACAAGAGGTATGCGAGAGTATAAGCGGATAATAACTCAAGCAAGTATGAACAGTGTAAGATGAACGAGTGTACAACAGTCAAGTATACAAGTAGCAAGTATACAATGAGCAGAGGTACAATAGAGATGAGCGATAGATTATGGACGATGGGCGATAGGCGATGGGCGATGGGCGAGTGTAACAGTAGATGTCAAACAAAAGGGAGGTGTGACAAAATACTATGTACAGAATGAATGAACTGAACAATAGGCAAGTAGGATTGATAATCAAGATATCGGACTTTATTCCGAAGCTTCAAACGCACATTGGCTACTAGTGCAGAATAAAGTACTGGGATATCTTTGGTGATGACCAATAGAACTTGAAAGAAAATGAATGTGACTGTACTACGTGACAGAACACAAGGAATATATATCAAACAAGTAATAAGGGAGTATCAATAAATCTGAGATTGATATCCTTAAACAAATGAATGATGACTTGAACTGCAATTGGTATTTGGGTACTAGCTACTACCAAAGTAGGTAATACAAACAAATACAGATGGGGTGAATCAGAATCTGGGAGAGGGACTGTCCTGTGACTGGGCCTGTCAGATTAGGTGACTGGGCCATCTCCAGCAGAAACTGGGCTCTATATATACCTATTCTACAGCAGGAGTCATACTGAGTCATAGAATGGTATATCAAATGGAGAGCATAGGATATGACTCATAGGGAGTCATATAGAGGAGAGGCATAGGTTTATGACTCATAAGGAGTCATAATGATGAAAGGCATGGGGGGTTATGACTCATAAGGAGTCATAAGAAAGGAAGGCATGGGTTTGTGACTCATACAGAGTCAATTAATGAGTCACATAGGTATTATAATTAAAGGAGGGGGCATAATGAGTCAGAAATAGTGATAATTAGTCATGGGTGGTCATGAGTATGTCATAAGGGTCATAATTTGTCATGGATAGACCAATGAGTCACATTTGATGGGAGTGAGTCATGTTGCTGGTCCAATCTTGGGTGTGTGAATCAAAGGCAAGGGCTGTGCCAGGCTATGCTTCTAGAATCATCTTCCTGAGGCTGTGCTTCTTGATCAATTGATGCCATGCCATGTGTGTATCCTTATCACACAGGGTGCATGGTAGCATACTGTATAATGCAGTATGTTGAATTTATTGGACAAGTATACTAAATATTGTTATCATATTGTTGCACACAGTATTCAAAAAGTATTCAAAATGATGATTCAATATTTTGAAACATGGTACATTACCAGTATTGAATGGCAATTTTACAATACTACTTCAATAATTTCAGTAAATGTCTTGTTATTCAAGCAGTATTCTGAAAGTGTCATTCAATACTAGTAATTTACTTTGTCTCAAAATATTGAATCATCATTTTGAATACTCTTTGAATACTGTGTGCAACAATATGATAACAATATTTAGTATACTTGTCCAATAAATTCAACATACTGCATTACACAGTATGCTACCATGCACCCTGTGTCAGTTAAGAAAAAGATAAGATCTGGGCTGGGCTGTATTTGATCAATTGATATGAAATGTGATGTGCTTCTTGATCAGGGAATGATGGGTGGCATGTGTTATCTCTATGATTGGAGATAAGGATGTGGCTGTGCTTCTTGTGCTTCTTTGGCCTCTGATAAGATGTTTTGGGGGCCTTATCAGTTAAGATAAGGGTATTCCTTCATTTCCTCTGCATAGATAAGGGTTTTCTTGTATGTCCTATGTGCAGATAAGGATTTCCTGTGTGTCCTATATGCAGATAAGGGTATTCCTTTCTACTCCATATGCAGATGGGGGCATTCCAGTATGAATGGTCCTTGTAATGTGATGTGTGCTGTAGGGATGGTGACTAGTGACAGCATATTACTATGTTTTGATCCGAATCCTGTTTGGATCATGACATTCGCACAAGACAAGAAAAATCAACTGTCCCCAGTTGCTACTCTTCAAACAATAAATTCAATCCTCCCATCACCAAGATGCTTGTGAGATTGTCTATGCAAGGCATCTTGTGCATCTATTACTGTTTTGGATGTGTTCTTGGGCCATTCTGGACTCCAGAATGAGCAATATAAATTTGTCCTCCAAATCCGATGAGAAGGTGAATGCGAATTGAAATTGTTGTGATGGAAGAATTCTGTGGTGAACATGGGAGTAGCGGCAGCGGGGGTGAATTCCATATGCTGATGATGGCTTCTGAGGATGAGGGTTTACAGGGAGGATAAACATCGTTTCTTGTCTGACTTTCTGGACTTAGTCAGAGAGCAGTGAGGGATGCGGAGCATTGATTCGAGTTGATGATAATACAAAAAACAAATAAAAAATAAGGAATGTGGGGTGCTTCAAAAAATATCAAGTGCAGAATAGCACTTGTAGAGAATCGAGCCAGTTCCTTGCAGCCTCAGTGATTCCTACAGTCCTGTCCTCCTGACCTTCTTGAGTCCAATATTGAGGGACAGCTAATAAAAAACGAGTTCCGAAGATCGTGCTGCAAAGAAAAATAACATAACCATTCCTGATGGTCCAAATTCTTTCTACATCTCCTGCTCCCATAGATCCAGTAACGTGCATTCCAATTGTAATCTGCTTAGGCGGAGTATAGCGAAGAAGCCAAACGTTGACTCCTTGAAGAAGGGGCTTCTGAATCTTGTTGAGAAGTGCTACGCTGAGATATACGGTTTCTTGATTGGGATAAGTGTGACGTAGGTGATACTGGGTAGGATAAATGCGGGGATGGGGAACGGGTGTGTAGATTCGATCAGGGACAGTTATGGGCGTCAAGTGGACATGATGACGTCTAGTAATGGAAATAGGAAAGGGGCTGATGGTAGCGCTGGTGATTTCATTCGAAAATTGAGAGAGCATAGTGAATGAAGTATCTGAAGAATCGAGTGAAGAAGGCATGATATTAAGGAATGTGTAGAACACTACTTGTAGTGTCCAAAAAAAATAAACAGGTTCGGCAATGAATGTATTTGGCATGTCCGGCATATTGGTCCAATGGTTCTGATTTAGGCTAGTTGCGTGCCTGCGGCAACATAGTCTACATTAAGTAAATGATTGATGTGTCCTGATTTGTCAATTGGTAACAAATTTCCAGTTTGGGAATTCTAAGGGTCTGATGTGTGATGCGCCACAATTCGGTCCAGGCTTCTGGTCATATGGTTGCTGAGCACATGTGTGCCATGTGTTTGATGGGTAGGAGTGTATATTAGACTGATGTTTGCGTTCCCCTTTTTCCTCAGCTTTGTCCTGCGCGTTCGAGCGCCAGCTCCTTTTCTCCTGCTATTCCGCTGCCAGGGAATTGTAACTATCCACGGCTATGAATTCTGCTTGCCCCAATTCTTTATTCTTCTAAAAAAAAAAAACAATGGCCCCTTTTTGAAAAAGGGTGGTGAGTCGTTCTTTTGTAAACGCTTTTCTTGTCATTAACTATTTCTTGGCCTAGTCTTGCGTTATTTTTCTAATTCCGAGCTTCAACGATTGTACGTTCGTTTCCGGCAAACGATGGGAGGTGGGATTGGGGAATGTCCTTCCATAGAGCGGTACACTGGTCTCTGGGCATGTAGCAGGGGTGGAATATCTGGGATTGGCTTCTAGGATCTGGGTGGGGTCACTGTTTGTCTGTCTCTTTTTACATCTCCTTTCCATACACATTTCTTCATTATTTCTTGGACTAAGCATGGCGCGATATCGTATTTTATTTCTTCCATTAATACTGGTGTGATGTATTTTTATCCGAATGAATGGAATCGGGTTCGCTAGGGGAATCTTGGTCTGAGCTTGAATCCATGGGATTGTCCGAATCTTCCGGATCAATTGGGTCTAGAAGGAATGGGTGATTCCGAGAAATATATGGCAAGATTCTGAACGCGGCGTAACGTTCAGCATGTTCGGTTCCATCTAGTTCTTTCAATATGTAGTTCCCTTTGGGAGTTCTCTGAACAACTTCAAAGGGTCCAAGATAACGTGGTTCAGTCTTGAATTTTCCTACAGTAGACTCCAGTCTACTGTTCCGAATTAAAACTAATTCTCCTGATTCGTAATTGCGTTTCTGCAGGCGTTTATGAAATCTGCGTTCAAATTGCAATTTTGATCTGAAACGTGCTTGTTCCAATGTGGTAGCTGCTTTGTCTATGTCTTCTTGATGCCTTTCTAATTGCCTGATGCGGAGCATCAGCAATTCTGAGGTAGAGAGGCCTGAACGAAAGCCTTCAACCATAAAGGTTGCTTCTGAAAGATCAAATGGTAGGAGAGGGTGCATTCCATGTAGGAGGTAGTAGGGTGAATATCCTGTCACACTACTAACTGTGATTCGATCTGCGAACATAGCAGCTTCAACATGCTTATGCCAGTTTCAAATTCCTCCAAATTTGTCCTTGTCACAAGATTTGACAATAGCTTCTCTTAATGTGAAATGTCCACGTTCCACTACTCCATTGGCATGTTTGTTGTAAGGTGTGATGCGAACCTGAGGAATCTTCATACGACGAAGTAGGATTTCAAATGCACCTTTGACTTCGCTTCCATTGTCTGTGACTACATGACCAATGGCTCCATAGCGACAATAGATCTGTTCCCAGAAGAACTTTGCTAGGTTCTGGGAATTGTTGGAACGAATGGCGCGAACTTCAGTTGTGCCTGAGAGATCATCACGGGCAGCAACAATGAAATTGAATCCTCCTGATGGTGGCATAGACATCACATCAATGTAAACCTTTTGGAATAGAGTGGTGGGAGTAGAAATGGTAGGGGATATCTCCATCTTCTTTAAGGTACGAATTTGACATTCATGACAGGATGAAACATGATGGCGAACATCTGTCCTGAGGTGTGGCCAATAGAAACAAAGTCGTACTAAATCGAATACTGCATGTTCCCCTTTATGTCCTAGGTTCTCATGAGCCTGAGTCAGAATGGCTATTCTCTTCCTTGGGTTCATGATTACCAATAAAGGAGATCGTTTTCCATTTCTCTTGAACATGTGTCTTGCTTTGAGATAGAATTCTGAAACCTTCTTCAGAAATCTTTTACGAGCCTGCAAAGATTCTGTAGGAGGCATTTCTAGTGTGGAGAGGAAATGATATACATCCTGAAGTATTTTCTCCTGTTTCGATCTAGGAGCATTTGAGGATGGGAGTGTGCTAGTCTTGTATGGCAATTTTGTGGGAGTAGAGAAACAATATCTCTTGACTTGGTGAGGGTCTGGGACATGAATGAGCAGTGCAATGTCATCCAGCCAGGAATCATCATGTTCTATTATTTCTTCATCCTCTGCTAATTCTCTCCTGGAGAGGGCATCTGGTCCTTTAAATTGCTTTGCTGGGACATGAATTAAATTGAAATCAAAAAGAAGGATTCCCTGAATCCATCTGTTGATTGCGGCATTGGGTTGGAGATCAGGTTCATTAAGCATGCCTCTGATGTATTTAGCATCAACTTCAACATGCAAATTCTTCACTCCAATAAGATGAATTCGCCAGTGACGTAATGTGCGATAGAGTCCATATAATTCCAATTTGGGCTGGGAATATCTGGACTCTCTTTCATTCATGGGTAGTGATCCATAACGAGCTGGACGGCGTCTTCCATTGTCATCAATCTGTGAGAGAATAAATCCTGCAGCGATAGCACTGCTATCAACTGATAAAAAGACAGGGTTGTCTGAATGATAGTCAATGGGATTTAAAGCAGGAGCTGATGATACTCTTTGCTTCAGAGTATCAAAGGCTGCTTGTCTCCTTTCATCCCCAATGAACTCTGCTCCTTTGTGAACTAATTCTGTGAGGGGTCTTGCAAGAAGGGAATAATCTTGAATCCAAACACGAACTGTGCCACAGAGTCCCAAAAATCCTCTGACATCTCTGGGAGTCTTGAGTGGTGGCCAGTTGAGAACTTTTGAAACTTTGTCATCTTCAGGAATGCGTCCTGCTGGGGTACACTTCTGTCCAACTATAATAGCTTCTTGTCTGCAAATCTGTGTCTTCTTGGCTGAAAAAGTAGCTCCAGCACGTTTAATTCTGTGCATTATGCGATGTACATCACAAGCATGTTCCCAGATGAATCTCCTGATTCCTGGGTTGTCTGTGAGCACTTCTGGTTTTCCTTCTGTGTCCAGGTAATTTGAAACTGGTCCTTTGATAGAGCAATCATCAATAAAGATATTGGCTATCTCAGGCATTTCATCTTGAAGAACGAAAGTCATGCATCTCTGGAATTCAGCAGGTGAATTGGTGAATCCAGTGGGCAGTGATGTAAGGCGAAGTAATCCAAGGGGTGACCAAAATGCAGTCATATCGCGTGAATCTGGATGGACTTTCCTAGCATCAAATCCCCACATTAAATCAAACACTGTGTAGCATTGCCTTCCAGCAAATGGCTCCACAAAGTCATCAATAATGGGTAAAAGTCCAGCATCTCTGATAGTGACTTTGTTCAGAGGCTGCAGGTCATGGACAATTCGAAGCTTTCCATCTTTCTTCAACACACAAAACCACCTGGATCTATATGAAGATTGACTGGCCTCATATACATTGGCTTCAACCTTGAGCTTGAGGACTTCAATGACTTTTTCTCTAATTCCTGGGGGGATAGGGATGTTCCTATATACCCATGGGGTATGTGGGATTACTGGCATGATATATGGGGAGAAATATGAATCCTTGAGTGTTCCTCTCTCTTTGTCTTCAAATGCAATAGATTCTTGATTGAGGAACATCACATGAGCGAATAATTTCTCTTCTTCTGGCCATAAAAATCCTGTATGATTGATATTGAGAAACTCTAAATGTTCCAATGAGAGTTTCTGGGTAGGGGTGAATGTTGGAGGGTGTGTTGGCAATTGAGGGAGATTGGCAAGGGGGTCATGGGGAAACTGCCTTGTGACTCTAGCAGTCTCTGGGAATGTTCCTTGCACTGGATGCACTTTCTGATCAACTCTCTTGTAAGCTGATAGCACATTTGGATATCCTTCAACATCATAGTCTTGAGAAGGGAAAATGAGGATGTCATCCTCACTGTATGGTAAGGTCTCTTCTCTTCCTCCAATGGTATAATAATAATCTGCTTCTTCTTCTTCTTCATCCTCTGAATCTGAAATTTCTAGAAGAAAAGGCATAGCATCTGCCTCTTCAGAATTTTCATTTTCAGAGTCTGATTTATCTTCTATGTGGATCATGGTGTTCTTGACTGAACGATTAGGAGTAGGATTATCTGATTCTTCTTGGTGATGCACAGTGGCATACAGAACAAAGAGTTGTTCTTCATTGACTGCAGTGGCTTGTACAGTACTTGAATCCTCTGGACTAGTAATGGTACTTTGCAAGGTATTGTCCTGCAAGAAAAAATTTAAAAGAAAGCATAAATAAAACACAACAATTCTGGAGATTATGGAGATTAGGGGTAAGTGTTCAACTATAGTGAGAAAAAGGCATAACAGCAATTCTGTAAAGGAGAAGCAAATTCTGTACATCAATAAAAATAGCAGCATATAAAATAAAATCATTGGTTCAATTATACAAAACAGACTTGTCCAAATTGGATGCTGTCCTTTATTGAGAAGGCCTATGATGGGATTTGCTGAAATCCGGTGGGTCAAAGTATCCTTCATCAAAGAGAGCATTGATGGTATCAGAGCGACGAAAGCGCATGTCCAGGACAGCATTAATTGCATCTGCAAGTAGAAATCTGCGATTGGAACGAAATACCATGGAAGCATTTCGAAGAAATTCAATCTCTTCATGAGTGAGAAGAGGATTGGATTCCAGAAAACGAATAGGCTTGTTATGAGAAGTAGGGTTGGATGGAGGAGGTAGTTTGTTTTCTCTGTCCAGAAAACGAAACAGATAGCATTGACGATAGAAGTAGAGATGAACTGGATCATTGACAGGTCTCTGGTCAATGCGAAACTTCCAAGCTTGAGTAGCAAGTCTTGCTCCAATACGATGAATTCCTTCTACAATGGCACCACGAATTGCACTAAGAATTCCCAAATGAACATCCTGAGTAGTATGGAAGTCTGGCTCAGCTGCAAGGATCTGTGCTGCAGCTAAGTCACGAGGTTGTGGATGATCATGAGGTTGTGAGTGGCCTTGTTCTGAAGTGGTAATAGCGAATACTTGAATAGGGGTGGATGAAGATTGAAGGGGTACTTCAGCTTCCAATTGACAGAGAAGATTGGTCTCTGGGAAATTAGACCTAAGAGCAGGGATGGTTTCCAGAGAGATAGGGGATAATAATCTGGGATTTTTCTCTTGAGGAATATTGGTCTCCAAGGCATGTAAAGACTTTGCCTTGTCAAAAGGAATCTGTGTATCTTCATCAGACAATGAGGTGATCTCTGGTCTTTCTGGAGGGGGCCAGGGATCATCTGATTTGTGAATGGATGTTGATGGAATGAATGGCTTGGCCATTGGATTTAATGAACTAGCTTTGAGAATGTCCACATCAGTTGTAGATACAACTGGGGGAGGTGGGTCACAATGAGAACTTGATCCTGGATTAGGGCTGATTGTTGGATGGTCCTTCACTTCATCCTCCCATCTAAACATATCCAATTCATCTTCTGAGTCTGTCTCCAGGTCCATTGAACAATCTGAAGAGTCTGAAGAATCCGAATATTCTTCATCTGAAGATCCAAAAATAGATTCAGGACTGATCCAGGTCCTGCTGGGTGGGAGTCCTTGAATTCTATTGTCACTGTCTCCAGTCTCCTCCAAATTTGGACAAGGGATGGGTGGCCTAAGAGTCTGAATATTGGGAATGAGGGGTGTGTCTGAGGAGACATTGTCTTCTTCAGCTGGGTCTTCCTGATCCATGTACAAGGAAAAACTATCATCATTGATAGAGGAAGGTGGGTGTACAAGGTATTCCAGGTAATTTACATTGGCTGGATCTCTTGGATCAGCATTGGGGACTTCATAAACAGTAGATGGGGATTCTTCAAAGGGATCACAATCTGGACTAAAAGAATTTAAAACAGGAGAATACATGGGTGACACTATAGGAGAAGGGGTGGCATAAGGATCACGAAAGAAAGATGGGGAAGGGGAAGGAGGGGGTGACTGAAATGGGAAGCGGAGGTCTTGAGGGAACCAGGGTCCATTGAGGAGGGGTCTTGGGGGTGGTTCCTGTTCAGGATAGAGTAGGCTAGGTGGCGTAGGTGGGTTATCGCGCGCGGATGAAATGGGATGGCGTGTGATACGGATATTCGATGTAGCAAGGAAGCGCGAGGGGGCAGGTAATTCCTGTGCCTCCATAGCGTTATTAACGAGAGATATAGACGGGTCGCGATCATTACATACCGCTATCGCATGCGATCGTGATTCGGCCGTGGTGTAATCGCGTAAGTCATTGTCGAAGTCGGGGAGGTCCATGTTGATGGACGGCACTATTTGTGCGACGAGGTTATGCACAAGGGCAGCTTCGGGGGGTTGCTCGAGGTGGGTACCGGCATACGATACCGGTTGTTCGTGACTGGGGGGATTATTCGAGGGAGGGCTTAAAAAGGGT
Organism: Hygrocybe punicea; assembly: GCA_963556145.1. NCBI lineage: Eukaryota > Fungi > Basidiomycota > Agaricomycetes > Agaricales > Hygrophoraceae > Hygrocybe > Hygrocybe punicea. The sequence continues at coordinate 5,376,940 of OY744470.1, forward strand.
CCAGTAGCTGATTGAATAGTGAATAATGTGGCCAATGGGGCCTCAGCGATGGCAACGTTCGCCGCCGGGGCGAATCGTTCGTCATCTGAGTCGGATTCATGCATCTTATGAGGGGGTAATGAACATTTTTTGAGGGCGTGATTATAACGACTCACAGCATCATCCCACTCCCATCCTTCAATGGAGTTGTCGCAATTCCATTCATTGTCCACGTACTCGCTCTGGTCGTCGCCATCGATACGGCTGTTGATGGCCGGGGTTGATGCGCGAGATGATAAGGTACGAGACGAGGGACAAGAGGGTGGTGACGGTGGTGATGTGGCAGACGTAGAGACGGGGAAGAGCGGTGGAAGCAGTGGACGTGGGTCGAACATAGAAGAAAGTGGTGATAAATGTAGCGTAGATTCTGAAGTAGAGTCGTCCGAAGTCGAATACGAAGGGGGTGGTGATACAGGGTAAAACTGAAAAATGAGGTGCCCCATCCTCAACGAAGGAGGGGCACCGGATGAATCCATGGCAGCCAGCGTCGTATTTAAGAGGACCCCATGTTCGAATGGAGTCCCGAAGTGATCCCGCTTGGGGGGGAGTCGATATCCGAGAGGCGATGTGAAAAGGAAACGGGCTGATTGGGGTCGGTCTTCTATTTGATCGCCGAGCGCAGCAATGATCGTCTGGGCCGCATTTGGGTTCCACTCAGTGTGGATCCAATCTACAGCGCGGGGAAGTGGAATTTCATTGATTAAAAATTGGGGGGGGTTCCTCTGCATGCCAGAGGGTTCTGTGGTAGTCTCCTCTGGACCTGCACTTTTATCTGCTTGTTGTCCATTGTTCTCCAAAACTAATTCCACTATATCCTTATAAGAATAATTTCCTTTGGAATTTGATTCTGGTTCTGAGGACAATGGAGCTTCTTCATGAGCCTGTCCATCAGATATCCTAGGGGGTTTATCAATTTCAGGGTCACTTCTGCAGGGTGTCTCCAAATCTATGATATCTCCATAAGAGTTAATTAAATCTGGAATGTCTTCCAAGGACATATTAAATTCCAGGTTATCCTCTTCTGGGTTTTGACAATTTCTTTCTTCACTGGAAGATAATTCTGCTGAATCCAGGGGTTCCGGAATGGGATACCTCCTAAATCTGGGTGGTATGCAATCTGAACTGGTGCTAGGAGTAGCACTTTTGCATGAAGAATTATTTTCAGATGCAGTAATTGTGAAAATCTGGTCATGTCTTTGAGGAGCAGGATAATGGTCAGCTGTGACCATTATTTCAAACTTGGCTCCAGAGTCTGAGGCATCTTTAAAAACTAGATATGTCCCTTCAATTCTTTCATCAATAGTGACAAAATTTCCCCTTTGCCAGGGTCTTCCAAGAAGTAAATCGAATGGTACAGACTCACCAATGAATAGATCTGCATAAGTAAGAACACCTCCACATGTCAATGGGACATTTGGTACCAGACCTTTGAGGGTTCCTACTCCTCCATTAGCATCATTCATGGTAAGACTTTTTCCTAAATCAACTGGTCTGCGTATTCTTGCTTTCCAAATTTCTTTGTTGACAACATTGAGCTGGGATCCTGTGTCAATAATGGCAGTGATAGGATAATTATCACATTCCATTCTGAGCTTGATTAATATTCCATGTTGTCTTGGGGCATATGTGCTTGCAACTACAGAGACCTTGGGATTCTTTCTCTTCAGCATCTCTGTAAGCTGGTCTGATAAATCTCTGGATGAAGCTAGAACTTCCCTAACTTGGAGAGTAACTGGGGTATCAAGGATTTGGTTGATAACCTGAGTATCTCCCATGTTAGATGATAGTTCTGACTGCCTGAGTGGTAACTTGGGACGTGGAATTGACTTGTCAGGAGTTGCTTTAGAAGTGTGAGACTTGTTTGTAATGTCCTGCATTTCAATGTCTCCATTGGCAACTGGGGGTTGTACAGTCCTAGGTACTCTGATATCAAATGGAATGGGTTGCATTTGGCGAATTTCTTCAATGCGAGTAGGTGGATTTCCTTTAGGAATGTTGGCTGATGCAGGAACATTTTCCTGATTGAGATTCTGCTTTGAAGCAGGTTTGGCAGTAGTGCCTGTAGATCTTGGTTTAAGGTTTTCTTTGTCCTTGTTCCTCTGTCTAGCAGGTGGGTAAACTCCATCAAATGCTTCTTTTCTGGCAGAGGTAATCTTGTGCTGGCCTCTGTCAGCAGCCATAATCTGAACATCTTCTATACCATTGTGTCCAACATAAGTGGCAGGTGTATAGAATGCATCCATATCTTCTTCAGCATCTGACTGATAGTAGTCAGAGAATGGGTCTTGAAGAGCATAGAAGTTGGTCTGTAATGCTTCTGAAGCGTTCCGTTCTAGAGCATGAATTATTGTTTCACCCATGCGGCGGCGTATGTTGGATCCATCACTCTTGACTAGTTTCCCAAGGGGATCTCTAATGAGAGTTCCTGACTGAATAAGTTCATTTATCTTGGGGCATATCTGGAGTCCATGTCCTTTTATACCACAACCGAAACAGGTGATGGGTTCACGAGCTCCAATATCTGCAGTGAATGGTGCTTTGCTAGGTATTTGATTCTGAAGAATTCCAGGAGGCTTTGGAAGGGTTCTTGGTTGGTGTAGGAGGGGTGCTTTGACACAATGGGCAACATCTGGGTCTAGCTTAATTGCCTTATAATAAGCTAGTCCATAACGCTGATCATCCAGTGATAGGTTTCCCATTTGTTTGATTAGGGCTTCAACCTCATCTTGTACAGATTTGGTCTTCTTCTCTGGCCCTTTCTTGAAGGTATCCTTCCTATCAACATTCTTCTTGGTAGCTTTCTTGGGGTTTTCATCTTCAGAATCCTCTTTATACCTGTGACTCTTCTTCTTCTTTTCCAACTTCTTCTTCTTGTATTTTCCATTATAATCAGAATCACTTTCATCATCTGATGATTCATCACTGGAAGAATCTGAATCATCATCCTTGTCTCTATCAGGGATTTCATCATCAGAATCTGCCAGATTGATGTCAAAGCGATTACGTTCAAATAGGATCTCTGCAACCTTGATGACTTTGTCCATTGGGAATGGCTTGGTTACATCTAGGGGAGTTGAGCCAGAGCTAAGTCTGAGCTCAATGTGATGACGTAAATGCTTGTTGATTCCAGACCAAAAGTATGCAGCTTTTTCATCTGTGGAAATCTTCTTCTTGGCTTCAAGCCATCCTGCGATGGTAACAAATTTACGTTCATAACGTTTCCATCTGGTAAGTGTCTTGATCTCTTTTTGTTTCCAAAGGCGTGTCAGAGTTGAGAGATCTCTGAGGATGTAACGTGTTTCTTTGTAAGCAGCATCATAGTACTTCAAGAAGTCTGCTTCTAATTTAGTCCAGTCAGATCTCATGAAGCTATCCAGAGCTTCAATCAATTTGACTACCTTGCGAGAGCAATAGTCCACAATGCGATCACATTTGTCAGCATCTGTGAGACCATATGCTTTGCTAACTTGGTTGTAGTGCCTGAGGAAGCGTTTGATATCCTCATGGCTGCCTGTGAACTTTGATGGTGCTCCCTTCTGGCCTAGAAGGGGCATCATGTCTGGGGTAAGAGTGGATGTAATAGTCATTGGGAAGGACTATTAACTGTAGAGTTGAGAATGGATATGAGTGGGAATATGAAAGAGTTAATGATGAACCCCGCCTCCTCGCGGTGGGCTCCAGTTTCTGTTTTGCGTGGGAAGTGTTTGAACAAATCCACTGTAAAGGCGAGGTCGGGGTGGCTGCGGAATAATAATCCTAAGCCTGTGGGGTCAGCGTAGAAGTGACTAGGAATAGCCTAACAAGCTTCAGTAAGATAATGGGATATAAAAAGTAAGAAGCCGCCGAGTAAACTACTGAAATCTATCGAGACCGATCGAAGCTGACGAAGCCGACGATGTCGGGTACGGCGGGTCGGGTGTCGGGTGACGAGAAACGTAGAGATAAAGGCGGTAGAACGACGGGGAGGGCGTCGAGGAATCCGACGGGCAATGTGTGCGATGGAATTTACTGAGAGACTTAATTCTCAGAGAGAGGAAATGGGGGAACTGGTTTCTTATTTTGAGACGGCGCTTGGGCACCATTTTTATACTACAAAGTTCTGTACCTAGATTCGGACGAGAGTCCTCGGCCGATGAGAGGAAACAAAGGAGAATAAAAATGGGGAAGTAGGAAGAGCGTTGCGAGGCGACGATGACAGGGAAAATGGGTGGAAGATATAAAAAACCGTAAAAGATGCAAAATACTTTACTATATCCCCATAAGGGAGACGCTAGGCGTGAATAAGGCAAGTCCGATGTCGGGATCCCAGTCCGATGAGATCTATCTATGATATTTGAAGTTCCGCGAGTTTAGGAGATAGACCGACCAGGTACGTGAGCGGCTGTGCTAGTCGGTATGCATCGGGTTGCGTCGGGTTGCGTCGGGTTCGAACGTAGATTGCTAGAGACGTCGGGTTCGAGCGGATTCGCTAGATATCGATGTTACGGCCTCAGAGGGTCGAGGACCCTCTACATCTCCTTGGGTCTTCTAATAGAGACCATCCGTGGTCGAGAATATGGGGTCTCCGAATGCGGGTCGCGAATGTGGCCAATCACGTGAGCGGCCAAACAACGGCAAAGTAAAAAAAATAAAAATTTCTCGTTGTTGATCCGACCTTTCCTCTACACCATCACACATTCACAATGTCCCAAGTCTACGACAACTTCCTCGCTTTCGTCGAAAGCATCGAATCCGATGTCCGGGCGGACTATGAAGAGGCCGTCAACGCGGTCACCGTGTTTCATAGCGACGACCTCGTAACGATGGTGGACGGCAACGAGGGGATGGCCCAACAATGGTTAAGCGGCCGCAAGAAGGCGCTGGTGAGTTTCCTTATTGACTATGCGTGTCCTAAGATAGCTCATGTCGTCCCGTCAGCGTGCTTACAATGGAATCGTCGCGGAACTCCGAGCTGGTGGTACGAGGCCAGTAACGCCACCGTTATGGGCCGACCGCCAATCGTACGCCAACGATGTCGAAGAGTGGCTGAAAGAAGCAGCGGACCGGGAGAGGCAGGAACAGGAAGAAGCCAGACGGCGGGCGGATGAAGAAGCGGCTACGCGGGAAGAGGAGGCCAGACGGATGGCAGAGGCAAACGCACGAGCGGAGGCGGAGAAAAGGCGAAAGGCGGCAGAGGAAAGGCGGGAGCGGCTTAGAATAGAACAACACGAGCAGCACTGGCATCAAGAAGCGGACCGGGTTGAAAGGGATGGAGCCGCGTATCGGCGGCGGCTCAGCGAAGAACGGCGAGCTGAAGCAAACGCATCGGTCGCGGGTGAACCAAGGACTGAGTCGATTCCGGAGGGCGAAGCCGCAGTTGAGCCAGAGGAAGGCCCCGTCGACCCGGCACCAGAGACACCGGCCGATGTAGAAGACGTAGATACGCCGGGCGTAGAGACCGGAGACCTGGCTGGTACGACGGTGAGTTCATGTGTCGGTTCCTTTGTTCTTTAGTCACTGATCCTGGTAATAGTTCACCGGGCCGTTTCCCCTACAACCCTGCACCAACTGCGTCAAGGCGCAAGAGGCGTGTCGAGGCATCACGGGCTACGTGTGCGAACGATGCCGGAGGCTGAAGAAGAGATGTACTAACGCTACACACCGGACGGGCGGGGGTCGGCGCAAGGTGGATACCGGAAAGGGCAAAGAGGTCGCGGTCGGCACGAGGAAGCCGCTGTCGTTCACGACAAAACCCATCCGCAGTAGGCCTGCCCGGGCCTCAACGAGCAAACCGCGGGTCAAGGAGGTGGAGTCGGTCGAGGACGATGACGAAGACGAGGAGGAGTCGGAGGAAGAGCGGCCGACGAAAAGGCTTAGGACGGCCTCGACAGCGAACCCGTTCGTTTTGACGATGGAGAATTACGAGCAAGTGTCGGCGCGGCTAGCGGTCCTTACGGAGGAGCTGGGAGCCCTGGGCACCAACGTCAACCGTCACCTCGTCCACTTCGGTCAAGAGTTCCAGCGGCTTCGCGTCGATCTCGAACGGTCGACCTCAAGGTTGGCGATGTTGAAGCGGGATTACGAGACCGGCCACCTGTAAAATATATATATAAAATAACGAGCCCATTGTATATAAAAAAAATATATCGTGTACATAAAAGACGTGTCAGCTTGTTCACCCAGCTAAGGAAAGCCGATCGGCTCCCGAAGACATAGGACTATTCGCATCATTCGTCATATCGTTAGAAAACTAAGAGGAACTAAACAAAATGGGGGTATAACGTGGACAGAATATAAATGAAATGCTTAATCGTCGTCGGGTGAGGAGTCTATAGAGGGCGGGTACGTCGGATCATCAAGATCGTTTGAATCGGTATCGTCGGCATCGGGGTATTGTAAGAAGTCGTCCAACGGTATCGATATTTTTGAGCGGGCGTGGTAGGGTACGACTCGGAAAGCGGCAAATCGAGATTTAGAAACCGCACCGTCGAGTTCGGCGAGTATGTAGGATCCGCCTTCTGTTTTCCTGACAACAACCATGGGTCCAAAGTACCGCGGTTTTGCTTTACGATCGAGAGACATTTCGATACGTGAATTTCGGACGAGAACGAGGTTACCGGGTTCGAAGTCGTAAACTTTGATCGTGTTGGCGTATTTCTGCTCGAATTGCCGGGCGGACGCGAGCCGAGATTTGGTAAGCTTTTCTTTGACCCGATCGAGGTCGGCTTCTCGTTTACGAAGTTGTCGGGCGCGGATGACTATGAGGTCGGTCGTAGACATCGTATCTTGCGTCGGAACCATGTACGTAGCTTCGGCAAAATCGAATGGAAAAAGCGGTTCTACTCCATGTGCGATGTAGTAGGACGAGTATCCGAGGCTTTTGTGTGTCGTGACCCGTTCGGCCCAAAATACGGAGTGGGTTACGGTGTGCCATTACTTTTCATCTCCGTCACAACTTTTCATAATGGCCTCCCGGACATCTAGGTGGCGACGCTCAACGGGTCCGTTCGCTTGTGAGTTATAGGGCGAAATGCGGATGTGGCGGATACCGTAGCGGGAGGCGAGATAGTCGAGCGCTTCTACGAATGGCTTGCCGTTGTCGGTGACGATTTCTTCGAGAGCGCCCCAACGGCATAAGATGTCTTTGAACAAGAACGTGCCGATGGTGGAGCCGGTCTCGCGGCGTAACATGCAGAACTCAGGGTAGGCGGACAGGGAGCAACGGGCTTGGACGATGTATCGATAGCCGCCGGATCGTGGCATAAACATTGTGTCGACATACGCTTTACGAAATAGTGAGGCCGGTGTAGCGACGGTGGGCGGAATGTGATGATAACGCATTTGCCGTACTTGGCACTGATGGCAAGACTGGACGTACCACTTAACATCGTGGTCGAGGTGCGGCCACCAGAAACGGTCGAGTAGCCGAGCGCGGACGGAGAATATACCTTTGTGGCCGAGAGAGTCGTGAGCGTCTTTGAGTAACTGAAGCCGGCGGTCGGGCGGTCTGACAAGTTTGTGTTTTCCGTGACGGTCTTTGCGCCAAAGCTTGTTATCGGTGACGAAGAATTCAAGGGCGTATCGTAAGAACAGACGGTATTCTTCGTCCGTGAAGTTCGCGGGTCGGGTTAGATCTCGTAACCAAGTCTCGACGAGGGCAAGATGAACGTCGGCCACGCAGGCTTTATCGGATCGCGGTATGTCAGAAACGGCTTCCTGATTTGTGTAGACGAGGACGGCGGGTAATTCTTGGAGTCGGTCGGCTGTGGCACGGCAGCGGCCGCATACGGCAATCGGCTTAGACGGTATGGGGATGGGTCGGTAGTTGACGACTTCCATAAAGAAACCGTAGGAGTGGTCGAGCCAATCGTCGGAGTCGTTGATCTCCTCGGGGTCTTCTGCAGCGCGGGGACGTCGGGAGAGTCCGTCGGGTGCACCGTGTGCGGAAGCGGGTACGTGAACGAGTCTAAAGTCAAATAAGAGCACGCCGGCTATCCATCGGTTGATCGTTGCATTGGGCTGAATGTCGGGGTTGTTGAGCATCCCTTTTATGTACTTCGCGTCGACTTCGACAGTGAGGTTGCGGACGCCGATGATGAAGATTCGGTAGGCGCGGAGGGCCCTGAAGAGGCCGTAGAGTTCGAGCTTGGACTGGGAGTATCAGGCTTCGCGTTCGTTCCACGATATTGAACCAAAGCGATTCGGATAACGTTTTCCGTCAGCGCGGATTTGCATGAGAACGAAGCCGACTCCAAGAACGGATGAATCGACGGCGAGAATCACTTCCCATTCACGTGTGTAGTCGATAGCGCGCAGCGCTGGCGACGTAATGACGGCGTTTTTGAGGTAGTCGACGGCGGTCTCTTCTTCTTCACCAAATTCGAAGGGTATACCTTTGCGGGTAAGATGGACGAGGGGTCGGGAGTGGAGCCAGAAGTCCTTGATAAAAATACGCAAGACGCCGCAGATACCGAGAAAGGCGCGAACTTCGGTGAGGTTGGTTGGCAGTGGCCAATCGCGAATCTTCTGTACTTTGGAGTCGTCGGCTACTCTTCCTTCGTATGTGCATCGGTGGCCAACAACGATGACTGAGGGTCGACACAACTCGAGTTTTTTGCCGTTGAAGGTACCGCCGACATAGCGGAAACGCTGGATGACGCGGTTGACACCTTGGAAGTGTTCCCAAATGAAACGTCGGATTGCCGGGTTCTCGGGTATAGTCTCGTAGGTACCGTCGGGTTGCTCGTAGCGGGTTGGAGGCCCTTTAACGGGAATATCGTCCATATACGGAACGGCAAGATGAGGGATTTCGTCACGGAGGATGTACGTGAAGTCACCGTGTAGGATCTGCGGGGAATTTGTGTATCCCATAGCAATCCGCGTAAGTCGAAGCGTTCCGAGTGGAGACTGAAAGGTCATATAGTCACGAGACGAGGGGTGGACAAGGCGTTGGTCGAAAGAGACGAAGAGGTCGAAGGAAGCGTAGCAAGAGTGGCCGCCAAAGGCCTCGGCCAAGTGCTCGGTCATGGGCGGTACGGCGGGATCGTGGATAGTGACGGCGTTAAGCGGCTGTAGATCATGGACGATTCGAAGAGACTTCCCATCCTTTTTCAAAACGCAGAACCAGCGGGAGCGGTATGACGAATTCGAGGGTTCATAGGTACCGGCGTTAATTTTGTCTTTGATGATGCCGATGACTTCGTTAAGGATGCCGGGTGGGATTGGGATATTGTGATGGACCCACGGGTCGTGCGGTACGGTGGGAATGTGGATCGGCGGGAAGTAGTCCGTATTGAACTGGCCTTTCTCAGATTCGTTCCAGGCGAAGGCGGCTTCTTGCGTTTTGATGATATGGTGGCCGAGTTTTTCTTCCTCAGGCCAAAGGAATCCATCCGGGTTCATCGGCATCGCGTCGTGTCGTTCCTGGGTATAGCGGGTGCCGGGTGTAAAGTCGGGCGGGTGAGTCGGGAGCGTGGGTAAGTCGGCTAGCGGGTCGCCGGTGATCTCGCGTATGATACGGTATTCGTCGGGGAGAGTGGTAGAAATTGGGCGGATACGATCGGCTACCTTCTTATACTTTTTCTTGGTAACGACTCCTTTTAGGTCCCTGGTAGGGGGGGTGGTATACGAGATATAAGTAGCGTGTTCAGTAGAGGCTTTGTTACAAATATTTGAAGAAGAAATATGTGACGCAGGAGCGGAGACGGAACAAGACGAAGGAAGGGTATCGGTAGTACGTAGCTGATTTTGTACATCGGTCAACAATGAAATGTACTGGGCGGCAGTCTGAGGCTGAGACGAAGAGAAATCTAAATCGATAGAAAAACATAAGTCCTCTTCTAGGGGAAACGGCAAAAGGGAAGCATAGTTCGTGGTATAGGTGTGGTCGCTTTCGAGTGGCGGCTTCTCATCTCCCGGTGCGTCCTTTCCGAGAGGTATCTCCGGGTCCTCGACTTCTAAAAATCCGGCTTTCCGGTGTCGGACCGCTCTCGTCGGTTCTTTTGGTTGTGCTCGATGGTGGGCAAGGTGACGATGGCGCCGGTGTTTGGATCCGTGATCGTGACTTGTTGTTCTCCGTTTTTATAATCCTTCGTAAGAGCCTCGGAAAGCGTGAAGAACGGGCGGCCGATGAGGATCTCGTAGGGGGCGTCGTCGACGACTTGGACTTGGAGGAAAAGATCAACATCGCCAAAAGTGAATTTTAGGTTGGCGATCCGGCCGAGGGTGTCGTTATCGCTTTTATTTGCCGACTGCATCCGCATCTTCATATTTTGGAGGCTGTAACCGAGTTTCTCCCAAATATCGCGTCGCATGCCAATGATCATGGAACCGTTGTCGAGGACGCACTCGAATACGAATTTGCCGTTGATGAGCGGGTAGACCGCACGGAGAGGGACTGAGTCGCGGCCGACGACGAGCGGGACGTTTTCCTGACAGTGTTGACAGGCGCGAGTGGGGATTTCGGGTGCGTGAAAATGGAAAACCTCGACGTTGTTACTTTCGGCGGTGACCTTTTTCGACGTAGTGAGGTCCTTCATGTGACGGCGGGCGTCGGACGACATGGCTAAAAGTTCTCGCTGCGAAATGCAGACTTGAGAATCGAGCGCGCGGTCGATGACGGATTTGGCGATACCGGGATCTTCGATGGGGGCTTGGTAGCGGTATTGGGGGTGCGATGCGGGAAGGTTCTGGGGAGTGCGCGGTACAAGGGCGGTCGGCTCGGTCAGCCACGTGTTCGAAGGAGGGACTATGGTGATCGGCTGCTCGTTGATAGGTCTGGCCATTTTCTCGGCGGGTTTCGCGGCGGGGACAGACGTGGAAGTGGTGGGCAGATTGGGAAACGTTTCTCTAGACTTGCCTTTCGTCTTTGATGGGATTTCTACACCGTCGAATCTAACCCGTTTACGAAGCCGCTGCACTTCGGCTTCCAGAACCTTAATCTGTTCGTTGTCGTCGTCAATGTCGGACGTCGTGGACTGAAAGATGTCGGCGTACTCGGTGGTGACCTCTGGTTCATAGGTGGGTACTTCGACGGCGGAGACGAAGTTAGCTTTTACATGAGGCGGCGGGTCGCGTTGGAACGGTTCTGTGGGGTTGCGGGCAGGGGGAGCGCGGTTGCCGGGGTTCTGTGCGTGCCACGCGTCGAAGCGTTCCCTCATATTTTTGCCGACGATAGCCTTTGGAAGATACATTCCGTTAGGCAACACGATGCGGCCGTGCTCGTTCTTGCGGCATATCCCGTCTCGAGTGTACTGCTCGCAAATAGGACAATCGCGTATACGATGGAACGGGTCGTCGCAAAAGAGGCAGTTGAAATTGGTGTAACCCTGTCCCGCGGTGGTCGGCTCAGCCCTATTTGCACACGGCTTTGGGGGGTTGTTGCGTTCGGTGAGGGCTTGCATGAGGACGGCGAGTTGTTGCGAAACGAGACGAAATAGGTCGGATACGTTAGGTTCGACCGGTTCCGCTTTAGGAATGACCGGGTCATAGCGAGCGGGTGGCGGGTAGCGGGTGGCGGGTTCCATTGGAGTCGAGTACCGGATGGCGGCAGGCGACGTTGACGAGAGACGAGAGACGGTGGACGGTTCGGCCGCGGTTCCGGCCAGCAAGAAGTGGGCGCAATTGTGGAAGTCCTGGAAGTCGTAAGGGTCGCTATGGAAATGGTTCGGCTTTTGGTACTGCAGACGGGTTTTGATGTCCTTTTTAAGCTCGACATGGAAGCCGTTCTCGTACGCGATGTTGCGTTCTCGGGGAGAGATTCGACCCTTGTCTAAGAGGAATCCCGAGATCCGGATGAACTCGCGGTAATATTCGCCAAGTTCGGCATGGGTACGGATACCGTAAGCGGTTTGGGTGTGCGTAAGACGGTCGAGATCCGCCATAGTGTACCGGTGATCGTCTTCCGTACCCGGGTATAGCACGAGTACGCTCTTCTTGAATGCGGCATAATCGACGCCGGTCGCGCTAGGTAAACTTGCCCAAAGCTCGTAGTCGCTAAGCGACGCGTAGCGCAGACTATGCTTGATGCGTCCTGCATCGTCGAGAGCGGCATCGGCAGCAAGTATCTCGACTTCTTCGAAGAAGCGGTTTAAATTGAGCGGGTTCCCGTCGAAGGTCGGGGCCGTGGAGTGACCGCGAGCGGGCATTTGTCGTGGAGTAACATGGGGAGCGGTAACGTGGGGAGCGGTCGAAGATCCAGAGGTCGAAGTCATTGGGGATGGAAGAAGCTGAGATGTCGATGAAGCGGTTGTCGGGTGTACGATGAGCGGGTCGGGTAACGTGGGCGATGACGGCGTGGACGAAGACGAAGACGGGGACGATGTCGATGACGGAGTTTTCGATGTCGAGAGCGAAGACGGAGACGATGACGATGACGGAGTTTTCGATGTCAAGAGCGAAGACGTGGACGGGGGTTCTAACGAGGTCGAAGTCGGGGATGTAGGCGATGCGGGTGTCGAACTGAGATCGGATGAGTCGGGTGTAATGGTAATTATCGGTATATCGACCGATTCGAGACTGTCGGATGAAAGATATAGGGGGGTGTTTGACCCTGAGACGAGCGGGAGATTGTTATGTCGAGCGAGGTGTTCGGGTACTAGCTGGAAGAAGTCGTCGTCGATTGTCGGGTCGAAGGCGGCTAAAGAGAGTTCTTGTTGAAGAGTTCTTCGAGGAAGTTCTTGAAGACGACGGTCAGAGGGAGGGATACGGGAAGAGGAAGCTATGGTGGTGCTAGACTATTCCTCGCGGTGGGCTCCAGATGTAAAGGCGAGGTCGGGGTGGCTGCGGAATAATAATCCTAAGCCTGTGGGGTCAGCGTAGAAGTGACTAGGAATAGCCTAACAAGCTGCAGTAAGATAATGGGATATAAAAAGTAAGAAGCCGCCGAGTAAACTACTGAAATCTATCGAGACCGATCGAAGCCGACGAAGCCGACGATGTCGGGTACGGCGGGTCAGGTGTCGGGTGACGAGAAACGTAGAGATAAAGGCGGTAGAACGACGGGGAGGGCGTCGAGGAATCCGACGGGCAATGTGTGCGATGGAATTTACTGAGAGACTTAATTCTCAGAGAGAGGAAATGGGGGAACTGGTTTCTTATTTTGAGACGGTGCTTGGGCACCATTTTTATACTACAAAGTTCTGTACCTGGATTCGGACGAGAGTCCTCGGCCGATGAGAGGAAACAAAGGAGAATAAAAATGGGGAAGTAGGAAGAGCGTTGCGAGGCGACGATGACAGGGAAAATGGGTGGAAGATATAAAAAACCGTAAAAGATGCAAAATACTTTACTATATCCCCATAAGGGAGACGCTAGGCGTGAATAAGGCAAGTCCGATGTCGGGATCCCAGTCCGATGAGATCTATCTATGATATTTGAAGTTCCGCGAGTTTAGGAGATAGACCGACCAGGTACGTGAGCGGCCGTGCTAGTCGGTATGCATCGGGTTGCGTCGGGTTGCGTCGGGTTCGAACGTAGATTGCTAGAGACGTCGGGTTCGAGCGGATTCGCTAGATATCGATGTTACGGCCTCAGAGGGTCGAGGACCCTCTACACCACACCAAGGGTTTCCGGAGTGCGTCGTTGATCGGGAAATTACCTTGTTGTCCTTTAGGAACAAGGATTTAGCTCTTTAATAACTCTGGGGTATTCCTGTTGGGTGGTTGGGTTGTGGTGTGAATCCTATCAAAGGTTAGCTTTGAGGGATACAACAAATACTTGACAATAATATAAGTCAGATGTATGACTTATAGAGGATGAGTGAACAGTGAGGTCTTCCCTACTGAAGGTAAAGACTTTGAGTGACAAGAGGTATGCGAGAGTATAAGCGGATAATAACTCAAGCAAGTATGAACAGTGTAAGATGAACGAGTGTACAACAGTCAAGTATACAAGTAGCAAGTATACAATGAGCAGAGGTACAATAGAGATGAGCGATAGATTATGGACGATGGGCGATAGGCGATGGGCGATGGGCGAGTGTAACAGTAGATGTCAAACAAAAGGGAGGTGTGACAAAATACTATGTACAGAATGAATGAACTGAACAATAGGCAAGTAGGATTGATAATCAAGATATCGGACTTTATTCCGAAGCTTCAAACGCACATTGGCTACTAGTGCAGAATAAAGTACTGGGATATCTTTGGTGATGACCAATAGAACTTGAAAGAAAATGAATGTGACTGTACTACGTGACAGAACACAAGGAATATATATCAAACAAGTAATAAGGGAGTATCAATAAATCTGAGATTGATATCCTTAAACAAATGAATGATGACTTGAACTGCAATTGGTATTTGGGTACTAGCTACTACCAAAGTAGGTAATACAAACAAATACAGATGGGGTGAATCAGAATCTGGGAGAGGGACTGTCCTGTGACTGGGCCTGTCAGATTAGGTGACTGGGCCATCTCCAGCAGAAACTGGGCTCTATATATACCTATTCTACAGCAGGAGTCATACTGAGTCATAGAATGGTATATCAAATGGAGAGCATAGGATATGACTCATAGGGAGTCATATAGAGGAGAGGCATAGGTTTATGACTCATAAGGAGTCATAATGATGAAAGGCATGGGGGGTTATGACTCATAAGGAGTCATAAGAAAGGAAGGCATGGGTTTGTGACTCATACAGAGTCAATTAATGAGTCACATAGGTATTATAATTAAAGGAGGGGGCATAATGAGTCAGAAATAGTGATAATTAGTCATGGGTGGTCATGAGTATGTCATAAGGGTCATAATTTGTCATGGATAGACCAATGAGTCACATTTGATGGGAGTGAGTCATGTTGCTGGTCCAATCTTGGGTGTGTGAATCAAAGGCAAGGGCTGTGCCAGGCTATGCTTCTAGAATCATCTTCCTGAGGCTGTGCTTCTTGATCAATTGATGCCATGCCATGTGTGTATCCTTATCAGTTAAGAAAAAGATAAGATCTGGGCTGGGCTGTATTTGATCAATTGATATGAAATGTGATGTGCTTCTTGATCAGGGAATGATGGGTGGCATGTGTTATCTCTATGATTGGAGATAAGGATGTGGCTGTGCTTCTTGTGCTTCTTTGGCCTCTGATAAGATGTTTTGGGGGCCTTATCAGTTAAGATAAGGGTATTCCTTCATTTCCTCTGCATAGATAAGGGTTTTCTTGTATGTCCTATGTGCAGATAAGGATTTCCTGTGTGTCCTATATGCAGATAAGGGTATTCCTTTCTACTCCATATGCAGATGGGGGCATTCCAGTATGAATGGTCCTTGTAATGTGATGTGTGCTGTAGGGATGGTGACTAGTGACAGCATATTACTATGTTTTGATCCGAATCCTGTTTGGATCATGACACCGGTCCGGTCCCGGTTAATGTCTAAAAAAGGCAAAAAACCAGACCTAACCGGACTTTAAAACACTAGCAATATTGACCTGCAATTGCCAGCTGTTGACAGACATGTGGATTGGCTGAGAATTGGCAATATTGCCTTGCAATTGCCATCTGTTCACACCCATTGACAGACATGCGCATTGGCTGGGAATTGGCAATATTGCCTAGCAATTGCCATCTGTTCGCATGCCTTGCCAGAGATTTGAATTGGCTGGGAATTGGCAATATTGCCTTGCCATTGCGATCGCTACGCATGCCTTGCCAGAGATGTGAATTGGCTTTGAAATTGGCAATATTGCCTTGCCATTGCGTTCGCTATGCATGCCTTGCCAGAGATGTGAATACTGGTGAGCTAAAAGTGATTGTTAGTGATGATAAGACACAATTGAAGGTTCATACCAAGTCCCGTAGTCTTACGTCTCTCATGAATGCTTGGAGGAAGGAGACCTCGACTTCGCCACCCTCGCGGTTATTGACAGAATAGCTCTTGAGGATTTTATTGAGACATTCAAAAGAAATGTCTAGAAGTTGTAAATGGGGCCATAATCTTCAAGTTGCTCAAATATGTGTCACCCAGTTTTAATCTCATCGGGATGTAGCTAGAAGTTGTTAGTTAATGTCAGGCAGCTTGTAATATAAGAGTTGGATCATACCTCGAGAAACTTGAGCAGGAATGAGAAGAGCAGATCCTTTGCCCTTGGAATGTCAGTGTCTCAAATTGATCATGCCATTATTATCTTGAGTGCACATGAAAGCTTAAGAAACATGTCTGCATCATCTGGGTGCATTTGCAGTTTCGGCCATGGTGATTGTTTATCATCATGGTTGTGTTCTTCTTCTTTGCCTTTATACATTTCAGGCATGCTTGTTCCTTCTTCTCCCATGAGTCAATCTGCTTCTGGTATTCTTGTTCAGCGCATGGAAGCCATTCAGTCCATATTATAGGAATCTTTAGATTTGAAAAGTGAAATGTACTGGATCAGGAGATCATACACACCAAAATCAGCCCATATACAAGTCCGAGGGCTTTCCATTCATCAGCTGTCAAGGAACTGCCAGCTGGATAACCAACTTGTTTTGAAAGACAGGCAACCCAGGTAGGCATCTCAAACTACAAAGAAGACACAGTGTGAGTGATACATGGTTGACAGAATCAGTGACATACTGTGCCAAGATACTTGTGAATCTGGTTGAGTTCACAAGCAACTTTGAGGGTGGAAGTACACTCACGTAACGTATTATTCTTGATCCAGGTGCCAAGCCATATGGTCTTGATTATGCCAAGCAGGATGTTATGCATAGGATCAACAACTGTCATGCTGGCGTTGAAATATGAAAGGTGTGATAGTTCATAATAGTGAGTCGAATATCAATCAAAAAGTTCTTGTCATGTCTTGTCATCTGATAGTTGGAAGTATTCTTATGCTAGCTGTCGACGTTCTTCATCAGGAAAAACACTATAGCTCTGAGACACTCTAAGAGTGTGTTAGAGTGTGTCAGAGTGTGTCAGAGTGCTCAGAGCACCAGAGTTCTCAGAGTGACCTGGGATGGTCTGAAAGCACAGTGGCTGACTATTTTGCATTGAGAGCATCCTGAGACACTCTGAAATACTCTGAGGGTGGTCCTCAGAGTGTCAGAAAGAGCTCTGGAGCTCTGGGAACTTATTGAATTATTGGTGTTCTGCAGTGCTCTACAATGTGCTTATTATCTGGAAAGCTGAGATATTCATTCACAAAGTAACAAGAGGATCAAAATGCTCTGAATATTATTGAAAATGCGAATAATATAATTCTAATTAATCTCAGTTATATTTGATATACAGAAATATTAACTATCAATTATTAAATAACACTTCATTCTAAAATTAATTATCAATGACAATATAGCTGGTTGACTTACAAAGCAACCTTAAGTTAAGTGAGTCGGATAAGCAAAGCATACCAAGTTATATAGTGTTTGAAGATGTGCACGGACCATTTGTCTGTGTTTGATAGAAATGCATGCCAAACATTGCCAATGTAGCGGTAAGGTGTCCAAAAAAGGCAATCTTTTTATCGCCATAAAATAGACACCTTTTTAGGACATAGTTTTCAAGAGTCCCCAGGTTAGTGATGCCAAATGGAACTGATCCAACCCCAGTTAAAACTGCAAACCACAACCTCTATTTAGCTAGGTAGATACTGAAATATATATTTTCATGTATGAAATCGTGTGAACTTATATCATGTGACCTTACTGTAAACATAGACGCAAAACGTAGATGCAAGATGTAGACACGAAACATCGACTCAACATACTCAGCAACCCTCAGAAACAAGGTAAGTACTTCTTTTTTTCACTACTTATCCATTTTAACTTCTCTATTTTAGCTACAACCACAATTGCAACGCAACCAAACCTGGTACCATGATACATCAAAACTTGCACGCAACAACACAACAACAACAATATCGATGCAACCATGATGGAAAAGATGCAGCAGGCAGTGGTGCGCCCACTCCTGCTGCTATTGCTAAGTTTTTACTCAGTTTATTTATTTTATTTTACTAACAGCGCTGTTAAAACCCAAAATGCAAAATGCCAGCGCCAACATCAATGCCAATGCCAACATCCACACCGGCATCAACATCCATGCCAATGACAACAGCCACAGCCACAGCCACATCATTGCCAATGCCCACGGCCACACCAACACACCCCTCTCGCCAACACCATGCCAAACACCCCACCAACACCCTCAGATCACAGCTCGCTGTAGAGGGTCGACGTCCCTCTGAGTCCGTATCATCGATATATCACGAATCCGGACGAACCCGATGCCTCTATCCAACTCGCATTCGAACCCGACGTAACCCGACGCAACCCGACGTGACGTGACGTGACGTGACCCGACGTGACCGACATAACCCGACGTATGCCGCTTCGTCACAGCCGCTCTCAGACCAAATCCGGCAGCCTCAAATGCCTCGGAGTTCCAATTCCAGGAGATGGATCTCTTCGGACTCAATCCCCGACTTCGGATTTACTTTATTTATGCATCCCATCGTCCTTTCGGAGATATGTAGGACTTTCTAGATCTTTTCCTTGCATATTCGTTTTCCCCTCCATTTCCTGTCTTCGTTGCTTTGCAACCCCCCTTTCCACATCCCCATTCCAACCTTTCTTTGTAGCTTACCATCGGCCGAAGTAGACATGTCCGAAAGTAGATTACTGTTTCCTGTACTATAAAAACGGTCCCCGACGACCGTACAAAAAAAGATACCATTAGTCCCCGTTTCCCTTTAGTCAGAATCACCTTTTAATCCCTTCAAATGCTCGTCCACGTAGATTCTTAGCTTTTTATAGTTCACTTCGTTGTCTTCCTCATTGTTCCCATATATTCATTCATCGTTTCCGACCCGACCTGACCCGACCTGTCGTACCCGACATCGTCGGCATCGTCGGGTTCATTCGTTTTCAGTCCGTTCATCGTCGGGTTCTTTATTATTTGTCCGTTTTCACACTGTTCATCACCGGATTCGTCGTTATTAGTCCAGTTTTACGCGGCGGCTTTACTTTTACTAACATTCCCTTCCTTTTACTACTATTCCTGACACTGACTTATCCAATCACTTCTACGCTGACACCCACAGGTTAGGATCATTATTTTATTTATCAATATAGTTCCGAAGCCACCAAGAACCCGCATCTACATCTGGAGCCCACCGCGAGGATAATTCAGTGTCAAGAAACATTCATTTCATAGCCCCTCATTTCCTTTCGTCATCTCGAAACAAGCCTTGCCGCTGCACTTTACACATCCGACACCCGTTACCCGACTTCTTTACATTCGACACCCAACGCTCCGACATCCACTCGCCAACTATCACACTATCATTTGGGTTTGATTCTCATACTATTTTCTCTTCTTTGACGACTACAATTGTTCAGTTTCACGTACAACTTCGAACCCGCTCTTGTGCGGCCGACCCAGCGGCCGTTTACCGCTTTAGGAAACTTGCACAGCCACGACCCAATACACACTTTGTCGACTCGACGTCTCGATCCCCGTCACATCCACCATCCACACTCGTTTTTACAACCCCAACGCACTCGGAATTCCACGCCCCACCGATTCCGGTCGAAAATCCGCGCCCGGAAAACCCCAAAACAGGCCCCAGCGACCGCGACCAACAACAACCGCGTCACTCACGAAAACACAGACGAACGGAGCCACGAAGCAGAAGGAACACGCCCACAGTGTAACGGGTTTAGCCTGTGCACCCCAGGTACGCCCATCGTAGCCGTTTTCGTGGTAACCGTGCAGAAAAACGCGTTCAAACGCGGTTTTCGACGCGTCCAACCGTATCCGCCCCCGTTTGGCTCCCGCTTCGCCCCCGTATGGCCAGCCGTTCACGTCTACGGACTCGCTCTCGTCCCCGGATACAAGCCCTGACACGGCCCCGTTGTCTGAGCCTGCGAAGTTACCAGCAAACCGCGTCAGCGTCCCTCACGAGTCCGTGCAAACAGCCCCACCGCGTTCCAGCCCTCAACACCGTGCTACAGCCCCACGACGACAGTCGCGAGCCCACACGAGTCGTCTTCGCCGTTATCGACGCTCCCACAGTGTCCCACGTCACCCCGCTTCGTGCCCCCGCCTATTCGACATCCCCGGCCGCTTACGCCTCCCCGTCGCCTCGTACCGCTTCCTACAGCCCCACGACACCACTCGCGAGCCCTCACGAGCCATCCTCGCCGTCATCGACCCTCACGCGTCACCACGTCATCCTTCCTCGTGCCCCCCGTACTCGACATCCCCGGCCGCTCACGTCCTCGTTGGACCATCCGCCGCTTCGTACAGCCTCCCAGAGCCCCACACCGTCGTTCGTAAGCCAGTACAGGCCGTCCTCGCCATTATCGATGCCCCACGCCGCGCCACGTCACCCGGCTTCGTGCCCCAGCTAAGTCGACGTCTCCGGCCGCTTACGCCCTCGTTGGACCTCCCCGTCGCCTCGTACCGTTTCCTACAGCCCCACGACACCACTCGCGAGCCCTCACGAGCCATCCTCGCCGTCATCGACGCCTCACGCGTTGCCACGTCATACTTCCTCGTGCCCCCGTAACTCGACATCCCCGGCCGCTCACGTCCTCGTTGGACCACCCGCTGCTTCCCACTAGTTCCCAGCACCCCACATCGCCCTCGCAAACCCCTACAAGCTGTCCCCGTTATATTAGAGCTTCCAACGCCATGCCACGTCACCCAACGGCCTACCACCGCGTTCTCTCATCCAGAACCAACGACCACCGCGTACGACCACTACCACACCCACGTTCACGCCTCCGCACCTCGACATGGCTCCATACTGCCCCAAACACGTCCGCCCCCGTCCCTCGTCGTCCCACGCAAGCGGCCACGTCACCTACGTCACCCCGTCGACTCCCACTCTCGACCCCCGCTTCCCAGCCGTCCCCGTCCTCGCCCACTCCCCCTCGACCACCTACGTCCTCGACCAACCCCACGACGTCCCTCTCGCGAGCCCAAACGAAGCCCCGTTGGGTTACGCCCGCGAAACCGTGACCACCGGCCGCTCAAACCCGTTCCACGACCCGACGCATCGTTGTCAAATCCCCACGCATATCCGCCACGAAAGTACACGAAACGCCACCCGTATCACCCCCAATCTATCTCCCAGTCCACGTCGTCTCATCCGCCCACGTCATCCGCCTCCGTCCCCCGACATCGACCACCCGTTGCCGCCTCCTCGACCTCTCGCCATCCTCGAACGACCTCACGAAACCACGATCCACGTCACGCAATCCCACGTTCCCTCTTATCCGCCCACGTCGTCCGCCCCGTCTCCCTACGTGGCCCTATGCCATACCGCCACACCCGACAACCCGTTTTCGACCAATCCGCTACATCGGCTTCCGGATCCGGATCCGCGACCTGCATCACAGCACCCGACTACGAACCCGGACGCGTTCCCAACGATTCCGCGGCATCCGGTTCCGGTTCCGGCTCAATTCGAGCAGCGGTGCTCGATTCGAGCATCAGGTTCCGGTTCCGGTTTCACATCCCGTACCCACCACCGTCGCACTCCCGTATCCGCGGAACCCGACCCTACGAAAACCCCATCACCTCCATCGGCATAAGAATTATATACATAGATAGATTAAATAAATAAAAAGAAAGAAAAACGTCAGAGATAAAGAAAGATAAAAAGAAATACACTCGTTCCCGACACACCCGGCACCCGCATAATACACCCGACGCACCCAACGAACCCGCTTACGAACCCGCCGCACCCGCTTACGAACCCGACGCACCGCTTCACTCGTTCCCCACGCACCCGACTAATCTGCTCACGCACCAAACCCGTTGACATCGTTCTCCGTTTTCCATGACCCACCGTTTCCGCCACCGTTTTGACCCAGACACAATGTTCCCTGTCTCGGCTTCGATTCCCAACCCACCCGACTTTATATTTCAGTTCCATGGGGGGGAATGCTTCCCCACGGGTCCAAGCCGGTGCTGAACCGCCTAGTATGAGGCTGATTTCACATCCATTGATTATCGCCCCCATATTAGTATTGACATATCGAACCTCCGCCATCGTCTATCGAACCTCCGCCACCGTCTATCTAACCTCCGCCATCGTATATTGAACCTCCGTCGTCGTCCATCGAACCTCCGTTTTCGTCATATCGTATCAAACCTCCGCCGTCGTCCATCGAACCTCCGTCATCGTCCATCGAACCTCTGTTGTCGTCATATCGTATCGAACCTCCGCCATCGTATATCGAACCTCCGTCGTCGTCTATCGAACCTCCGTTTTCATCATATCGTATTGAACAACCACCGTCGTCATATCATGTCTACCCCTACGCCACCGTTTCCGCCACCCGTTGACACAGCCACCAAAGCTGCCGACCCTAACTCGACCCGCCTAGATCGTCTTTATCATCCGCTTGTGTTTTATTTCATTTCCGCTCCTGCCTTACTCGTCTCCGTCACCCGCCCCCAATCCTATGTCACGTTTAGTTTTATCCCGACTTGATTTCTATCGCGTCCCTTCCTTTCCGATCACCGGCATTTATTCCCTTTTATCTATTTTGCATTTCCGCTGCATATTTGTCCCACCCTTATAGCTTTCCGCTGTTTCCTTCATTTCCGCTTGGTTATATTGTCACTATAGTTTCTTTTCTATGTATTTCCGGACACCGGCATCACCCGCCTTTGTTCTCCGCCCTCCGACTCTCCACTAGTCACCATCCGCTCTCCCCCTTTGCATTGTCCACAGCCCGCCTCGTCCCGTCGAGCCCGATTCCATGACCACCACGTCGGCCTCATCTCACGCATCCGAGTCCCGAGTCCACATAGTATAGACCAGGGATGGTCTTTATTTAAAGTACCCTGGAGATGTAGAGGGTCGACGTCCCTCTGAGTCCGTATCATCGATATATCACGAATCTGGACGAACCCGATGCCTCTATCCAACTCGCATTCGAACCCGACGTAACCCGACGCAACCCGACGTGATGTGACGTGACGTGACCCGATGTGACCGACATAACCCGACGTATGCCGCTTCGTCACAGCCGCTCTCAGACCAAATCCGGCAGCCTCAAATGCCTCGGAGTTCCAATTCCAGGAGATGGATCTCTTCGGACTCAATCCCCGACTTCGGATTTACTTTATTTATGCATCCCATCGTCCTTTCGGAGATATGTAGGACTTTCTAGATCTTTTCCTTGCATATTCGTTTTCCCCTCCATTTCCTGTCTTCGTTGCTTTGCAACCCCCCTTTCCACATCCCCATTCCAACCTTTCTTTGTAGCTTACCATCGGCCGAAGTAGACATGTCCGAAAGTAGATTACTGTTTCCTGTACTATAAAAACGGTCCCCGACGACCGTACAAAAAAAGATACCATTAGTCCCCGTTTCCCTTTAGTCAGAATCACCTTTTAATCCCTTCAAATGCTCGTCCACGTAGATTCTTAGCTTTTTATAGTTCACTTCGTTGTCTTCCTCATTGTTCCCATATATTCATTCATCGTTTCCGACCCGACCTGACCCGACCTGTCGTACCCGACATCGTCGGCATCGTCGGGTTCATTCGTTTTCAGTCCGTTCATCGTCGGGTTCTTTATTATTTGTCCGTTTTCACACTGTTCATCACCGGATTCGTCGTTATTAGTCCAGTTTTACGCGGCAGCTTTACTTTTACTAACATTCCCTTCCTTTTACTACTATTCCTGACACTGACTTATCCAGTCACTTCTACGCTGACACCCACAGGTTAGGATCATTATTTTATTTATCAATATAGTTCCGAAGCCACCAAGAACCCGCATCTACATCGCCACACCCAAACACCTCATGGAAGTGCACTGCAACATCAATTGATGTCGGCATTGTACCCGTGAGGTACCAGGGTGTGGATGGGGTGGGCAGGTGTTCGTGTACACACCAACTAACATGAACAGACAGACAGCGATGGTGGTCAGGTTACGGATGGGGTGGGCAGGCATTCATATGCCTGTCCATCTCTATTTTATATTATGTTTACTTACACTGACAAACTCGCCCTTTGGAACAATGGCAAGGGCTCATGGGCTGCTGCACTGTTGCAAAACAAACCAGCCATGTCAATTGATGTGTGCTGGGTGCTTGCAACAACATTGGGCATGCGCTGGCTCTGACAAACCAGGGGACCATAGGTTTGAACTGACAGGTATGGGTAACCAGGGGACCGCAGCTCAGAATGGACAGGTACAGGTTATACCCATTATATGTGCAGGTTCAGCAGGTACAGGTGCAGTGTTGGCCATGTCACAAACCCATGGTCAACCCTATTAGTACTGTGGGTACAGGTGCAGTGTCCAGAATGTATTCTCTAACATGTAAACTATATGGGACTCTGAGGTAGTCTGCAGCACTCTCAGACACTCTCAGACACTCTCAGACACTCCTGTGACACCCTGGGAAAATGCAACATTCCCAAGATAACGTGAGAGCCAAAGTGTTTTTCCTGATGTTCACCATCACGATGCTGAAATCTGTTCATCATAGCAGCAGGTGTATGCAGGTCTTTGTGTTTGATATTGCACCTAGAACAAAAATCTTCTTCTTTTCGATGGTCACCAAAGCCGCACACATGGCACAAGGCTAGATGGTCACAACAGACAGCAACAAGGGCAACTTGGACACATCACCCTGAAATTGATTGAGCAACATTTACAAAGCATTGGTTGATGCACCATCAGGATACCCCGGGGTCTTTATAAGAATTCCATGTTTGTAGAGTAGAATCCAGTCATCAACAAGTTCAATCATAAAGTGTTGAACTTCGTCACCCATCCATTCTTTGGGACCTGGGGTAAGTCCATATAAGAGAAGATTTCTTGGCCAGTACCTGGATGAATATAATGTGGTGATTAGTTGTAATGATATTGACATTGACCCTTACCTCAGATATATTGGTAGATTTGCTATTGAGATTGACATGACACCAGTTGAATAACTTCCTGTGTGGCAGCTGGTCTTGTTGTTGAACTGGCAAACATAAATGCTCTGATTTGACGATAAGATTAGATAACACTTAGATAATATTCTAGACCATCTTTCCTTTTAAAGCCACTCATCCTTTGTCTCACCGTTATTCTTTGTCTACAGTAGTATATTTACCCCCTTTCGTAGCATAGAGAGACCTCAGTTGCTCCTTGTATTTGCACTGAGGTCTGTATCCCCCCTTTTTAACTTGTACCTTAGACTGATGTACATATATACCCCTGTCTATAGGTAATGAATACAAACTTAGTTGCTCCTCATATTTGCACTGAGACCCCTGTCTATAGCTTCTACAGGTTATAAGCCCTCTGTTTTCACTGCATGTCTGCCTACCACTTGTTCGGCCGATTGTCTACCACCCTTCAAGCCATCTCCAACTCCCTTCCATTGGATGTCCCAAAACTTGCCTCCAGCGGGTTGAACTGGACTATTTTTGAACTGCGAGTTACGGCCCCTGTTATGGCAAAGGGGTGATGGGGACATTTTGACAGAAGTGCCCCCTGGCCCTCAGTTCCATCTCCTTTGGACGATGGGTCACCAACCCTGAATCCTGATGGGGGCAAGTGGATAAAAGACAAAGCGACAGCCAAGAACCTTCTCTTACAGAAAATACCAGATTCAGTGGCCATGATCCATCACCACCAAACTGTTGCCCTCGCCTGGGCATCCATCATTGAAGAGTACACTTGTTGGAGTGTCTTTGCCCAGACCAAGTTGAGGGCCACCTTCCTTGACTCGAGGTGTCCTGAGAAGAGCGATGTGCATAAGTTTTTGGATGAGTTGTGCATGAAGAGAGAGGACCTGGCTTCATTGGATGTTGACATTGATGATGAGGATTACCAGTCGACCATTATTTTGTCTCTCCCTCTCCACCTCACAAATTTCACCTTGATGCAGCTCACCATGGCCAAGCTGTACAGCCCCACTTGTACCATAGAGGCCGACCTGTTTATCCAAGTAATTGCTGACAAGTGGGACCACTACAGATCCCAACAGACAAGGTCAAAATGGACGACGACCAAGCCGCCAGCCGACGATGAAAACGATGAAAACGATGCCATGGCTGCGACGCCGGAGAAAAAGCAATGGCAAAATCGCTTTGCAGACAAAAACTGCTACAATTGTGGCGAGCTAGGCCATATTAGCAGGTATTGCCCGAAGCCCCCGAAAGCCAAGGCTGGCAATAAGGCCAAGGACGACAACGCACCTATATCGGCCCACATCGAGGAATGCGATGGGGCATTCAGCATCAACTCTGTTTCATCATCCGAGGATGATGCTGATGCCGATGCCTCATCCCATCTCATCATGCCCCTCTGTTCAGCATCCGATGGTCTGCCAGGCCTACTTGATGTCAGTGACTCCAGTTACAATGATGAGACTGACAGCTTGTCCGACATACACACTAATGGTGTTTCGGATGTGGGCAACAACCCAACCGATCCTCTGGGAGACATTTGGGTTGATGATTTTCTCTTCAATGCTGTTTGTGATGAACTGCATACTGACACAGTTGATAACATCGACTGGAGTCGAGTAAGAGCTTTTCTTGCATCCAAGTCACCAGATGGAACCACCGCCATGGTGGAAAATGAAGCTGCACAAGGATCCATGGTTAGCCTGTTGGATTCTGGCTGTACTGTGCATATATCACCTTACTATCATGCCCTGGAGAATCTGACCGAAGTTCATCCCAAGACCTTCCAAGCGGCCAACAAGCAACGGTTCAGCACCACCGAAGTGGGTACACTTGTGCTGGACCTGCCCAATGGTGCTGATGTCTCAAGTCTACACCTTCACGAGGTACTTTACTCCCCTGAGGTCAGCTACACCCTCATATTAATCAGGAAATTTGATGATCTTGGTTTCGAGGTGCTTTTTGCCAAAGGCACTTGCACCATTTGGGCACTGGATGGAAAGGTCATTGGCCGGATCCCAAAGGATGCAAGCAGTCTCTACTGGCTGATCAGTAAGGATGAATCAGTGAATGTACTTGAAATGGTAACGATCAATAACTTGCACCAGCATATGGGCCATATAGCCCCCGAGACCGCTAGATACATGGTCACTAAAGGTTTCATAATGGGTGTATGTCTTGAAAAGTCCTCGGATACCCCCGTCTTTTGTGAATTGTGCATATATGCCAAGGCCACCCGCAAGCCTGTTCCGAAGGAGAGGGAGGGAGAACACACCAGTGAACTGGGAGGAGAAATCCACAGTGATGTACGGGGACTGGCTCCCGTTGTGACGTTACAGGGCTGGCAATACTATGTTAGCTTCATCGACAATAAGACACAACTCACTCACGTCACTTTGTTACAAAACAAGGGCGAGACTTTTCAAGCTTACAAGGATTTCAAGGCTCGACTGCACACCCAGTTCAGCAAGACCATCTCCACGCTTAATTCTGACCAGGGGTGAGTACTCTGGAAAGACATTTATCCTTCACTTACAGGTAGCTGGCACTCACCACAAGCTAAACATGCATGACACCCCTCAACACGCTGGCATATCCAAACGTTTCAATCGAACACTTATCGAACGCATCCACACCATGCTCCATGTGAGCGGCCTGCCAAGGTTTCTTTGGGGTGAAGCTGCGCACCACCATCAGGAAAAACACTTCTGGTCCCATGGGGTCCTGGGAAATCCCAAATTTCCCAGGGTCACCAGGGAGTGTCACAGAGCTCCACAGAGCATCTTAGAGCTTCTCAGAGCATCTTAGAAGTTCAGAATCACGCTTGACCTAGAAATACTAAATAAACATATGCCAGGTGCTTGGAGGCATACTGATTAGGATTGTTTAACATCTTATGGAGTATATTATGCCACACAATGTATTTATCTACCTTAGCTGTTTGCAATGCCAGTGGCCCCACTGTTGCCTCACCGCCTGCTGGAAATTACAACATTCTAATACTATTGCTACCATATAGTCTTGTATGCATACATGTTATGCCAGTTATTAACAAAGAATGTTGAACATTTATCTAGAACATCATGAGTGGTCCATGTTCTTTCTACGCACCGTCCAAAAGTAGGCATTAACATGCAACTTTGACGTATGCTGGTCAATGGAATGATAGAACCAGCAGGACTTCCATCAGTACGGTAAGACCTCTTGATAGAGTACATGTTGTGGTTTTGTTCTGCAGCAGGCTTCGTCCTCATGTACCATTCAATATACGCCAAAGTCATCCAGGGCCAAAATGATGGTGATGGTCCAAGGCCATAATCTAATGATGAGGGAAGTGTGAAAATGACTTGGAGACGTCCTATCCTTGTTCCTAGCATTTTCGTGGTCAACAGAAGTCAATGTGGTAGAAATGGGGGCAGACCTTCAAGGCCGGTGGATTCTGCATCATCTGTGTGCAGGATGACAGCAGTGTCAAATTGACTAGGCCTGTTCTTCATTGCAGGAGCAGCTTTGAGGACGTCACATTCTTCCTCACTGTCTTCAAGACTGGGAGGATGAAATTTGAACGTATGGTAGACGTCAAGCCTCTGGAATGGTAGGGTATGCAATGCAGTGATCCGAGAAGGTGCTGGGTGGGGTGCGAGATGATTTAGATAGTCCTTGAGAGCAGTAGAAAGTCCAGGAGCTGAATGTTGTTTTTTGATATCAGAAATTAAACGTCGAGGCTGAGTCGGATATTTAGGAAGTGAGATTGCTTTTCCAGCCACATTGCATGAAAGTGACTTGGATGGTGGATTGTCAGCAATATGTTCGTTTTCTCTCCAGGAAATGTAATTTTGGAAAGTAAACATCTTCTCTTGACGCGAAAGCCATTTTATCATCTGGGGAAACTCGTCACATTGGTTTGATGCCCGCCACCCCTCCTTCACGAAATCAATGTGGAGACGTTCGAACATTTCTGTGTTATAATTGTCAGATGTGCCAAGATACTTGATGGACTGGATGTAGTGGATGAGGCAATGGAATTTGGGGATGTTAAGATCCTGGCATATGCCTGTCTCGACGAAGTATGATTTGTGACGATGAAAGGCATCTAAGGCATCTTGCATGTAACCAAGGGTAATGTTGTCATGG
The DNA here is from genome assembly GCA_963556145.1 of Hygrocybe punicea. Classification (NCBI taxonomy): domain Eukaryota; kingdom Fungi; phylum Basidiomycota; class Agaricomycetes; order Agaricales; family Hygrophoraceae; genus Hygrocybe; species Hygrocybe punicea. The sequence continues at coordinate 5,405,942 of OY744470.1, forward strand.
GTGCTGTATTGGGCAAGGTAAATGAAATCGAGAAGAGAACGGCATGCGATGATAGCTTTCTGGGGCATGACACCAATAAGACAGCCTAGGAGAATCTTTGCCATGTTTTTCCTCTCTGTGCCAGATATTTGGGAGAGTGCAGATATACCATTTTTGAAATGACGCAATCCATACGCAGGTGGGAGACAACATATACGGCAGTCCAGTTCGTTAGGTCCTATGGTCTGTTTACACCAGTTTGTGAGATGTTTGAAAACACCCTGGTAGAGTTGATGAAGAACGTCAGGAGTGATAGCAAGATGAATGTCGGTGTGTGGAAACCCTGCCCAGAATGGAGCGTACACACTCCCAGATACCCCCCTGTCCATGCAATACTTGTGGAACTGTGATTTTGTCGTTGACGTCTCCTTTGCCTTATCTACGACACCCAACGTCCACTGACCTGTCCTGTGGGCGAATGGACCAGGATCCTGAAGCTTGTTGGAAGGGCATTGGCATTTAGGGCATGTCCCATACTTAGAGCAAGATACAAGGCATTGTTCTGGGTAGTCGGCGACATAGCATGCCAGGATTGGGTATACCTTCCTTACAAAGCCCTCGCTGCCCATCATCTCAACACCATTCTTCCCTGCATCCATCAAAGGAGCCAGAATCGTTCGCATGGACTCGTGGAACAATCGTTGATTGCGTGCTCTATGCTCCTGCTGTGTTAACTGGTCACGACAAATTTTGTCCACCGACAGGTAACCAATTAGAACACATGCATGCTGCGAGGGTTTACGACGAATGGCTTTGGGTATATTTCCCAATGTCAGATAGACAGGATAAGCAGATTTGCCTCCAGTGAACTGCGTAAGTTGAGTCTTGTCAGTCGCAATAATCACAGGTGCCAGTGTGGAGCCCACTGGGAGGCGGTTCTACAATTCTATCAGAAAGATAACGTATGGTTGAGGATCATGGCTAGTGCACCTGAACTACATGCCACCATGAACCCGTCCACATCTCAGAGTAGACCCTGTTGTCGCGATTAGAATCAGAAAACACTTTCTTCGGCTGGTAAACCATATATTTTGATAGAGTTGGATCGCCCCAAAGACACTTTATAGCCTCTAGCACACTCCTGAACCTGATGATATGCTTCTCGCCAGGGCGATCTTTGAAAGAGAGGCATTTCGTTGTCCACCTTCCTGCCCGTTCAGGAATATTGTCCACAATCTGATGTAGCGCCCTTGTATTTCCAAATGAAAGCCCTAGCTTATCCTTGACCTTAGACATGCAAATCAGACGTGTCATATTCTTCAGAAAGTCAGAAAAAATACACCAGGAATTGAGAGAAGTCTGTCAAATGCCTTGTTCCCTGGGCTGTCCTTGATTACCCAATTGGCAACACGCCAGTCAAGCTCTGAGGCAAAAGGATAGAATGATTCACCGCCAATCTGGTCCCCCATCAGGTCATCGCCGTCACTATCACGTTGTCCATCAAACTGCTTCCTCCATTGCTCATGCAGATTTTCATTCATTCTTATCACCTTAGCAGCATTGTCGTACACATCCTCCACCCTATTATCATCCACATCATCCAGAACCCTGTGCTGCATGCGTCTAGTGGCTGCAGCAAGAGTGGATGGTCCTGGCCCTGCTTCTCCAAGCTCATCATCGTTGGTTGTAGGCAGTGTGGAAACCATGGGAATGAAGTCAAAGAGATCGCCGTCATCTTCCTCGATATCATCCATAATGCCTTGCGGATCTTCATCCACATCCATTCCACCCAATTCACCTTCTCTCACTAGCCCCTCATCATCAATAACCTGCATGTCCCCACCCTCTCCTTCTAAATCTAAAGGCGCAAGTTCTGCCAACTTGCCACGACGATACCAGGAGCATGTACGTGCAGTTCGTAGATGAGATGTGCAGCCTCTCTTGGTCTTGAAGGACCTATTACAAACAGGGCATGCAAGGTCGTCCAGAACATCCATGATAATGCAGATACTGGATATATGTTGTAGCTTGAGATCTAGGAGGTTCAGGCTTTGTGAGTCGCGACCTTCAGTTAGGAAAGATCAGATTACGAGATAGGGTGCACGTGCCCCACTGATTACAGACAATAAGGACAGCATACAATGTTAGAGACGAATAGCCTGTCATGCTACAAGAGAACTAGACAGATAAAAGGTGGAGTCAGAAAACCAACAAGCTACAAAAGGTTGAACAGGGATAACATGTATACCTAATGGGGAATCGCAACAGCGAACATCACAACAATTGAGAATGTCCAATGTCCAAAACCTGCCTCGCTGTCTGAAGCTCAGTGCATTCTCTAATGCCCATGCAGTCGTGGAGAATAGCATGTGAGAAGTCGAGTATTTGAACGCCGCCCGTTGTTGATAAACTAATATTGTCAGGCCGTATGTCCTGATGGCTGACGCCGGCGGTATGAATGGTCTGTATCATGGTCCAAAGATCAGATCTAAATGTAAACCAAATGGGGAGAACAACATCAATAATATGTCCACCCAACAGAATAGAAACCATGTACCGTTGGCAGATCGAAAGCTCGGAAAATGAGGAGATAGCTTCCCCTGCGTAACGCATAACAAGCACGTTAACATTTTCGCCAATAAATAGGCCATACATTATGGGTATTGCAGTGCCCTGCAGTGCTGAGAGGGTCGCATACATTTTGGCTTCGTGGCGTAGAAGTGCTTGTGACGACTCTTGCATAGCAACTTTTGCAACGATGTCCTCTGGTAGCACGTCGCCGAAGTGCCCTCTGAACACATTCCCAACAGACCCACTTCCCAGAAACGTCGTCATATGTAGTTCGCAGCATGGTGGGTCTTTTAGATGCCTCAGAAGTGACTGTAGAAAAGTGGATATAATTCCCACACAGTGGACAATGGCTGGGACGATGGCTTGGAACCGAAGAACCGCAACGCTGGAGTCAAAAGTACATGAACTGAGCTCAGTTTGGCACGGAGGATCTGCCACTTCTTGGCGGCTCAGCTCGTAGATGGCTAGATCGAAGCGCTCCAGATCGAATGTCAGCTGCAAAGTTTCCGACTAAAGGTGTTCAGAATTAGAAGACGCTGAGAAACAGAAGCAGCTGACCTTGGAGAGTATGCTTCCACTGGAAAATGTTGTCAAGGGTACAGCAGAAAGCGTATTAGAACCAGCATCCTGAGGGCTATTCTTTGTGGCCAGTTTTGCTGCCAACCGTGTTCGGGACAACGGCGTATGCACATCAATGGCTGGGATTTCAAGGTGTTGCGGAGGCTTGACGTTGCCTGCATGCAAAAGGCAGAAAACCATGATAGGCATAAAGGGCAGTGTGGAGTTGAGGGTGGAAAGAATGTCGGAGCAAATGAGGCCGTGCAGCTTGGTCCCCGGGATTGGACAAAGTGTGAAGAGCATATAATGATCTCCACCAAATAGAACTGCATATGGGATCTTAGTTGCTCCTGACAGCATAGATATGCCAATCTATATAATGATATGGTGATGATGAATGCCGAGGAGCAATACAAGATTGAGACCCAAGCACCTTGAAGATAATCGATCGATGTCCTGTTTCAGTGGGACCCAGCTCTAAAATTGTAGAATTTTGGCCCAGGTGTAATATATTCTCAGCGTGATATGAGAACGCAGACCAACTCTTGAACTCAACGTGGAGCTGGGGAGGAGCATCCTGACAAGGACGGTAGACAGCATCTGGTGTCTGATTATAAGCTGTGTACTGAACGATGGCCTCTGGATGTGTCTGATTTGCATCCACAGCTTCGACAGCGTGGCATATCGGGATGAAGGCTTGACTGAAGAAGTTACTAGTGGTAGGTTCGTGGCCCAGAGGAAAATTCCTGAGGGACATACCCAGACTAGCAATAGTTTGAATGAGAATCATGGAAGGTTCAAGATGTTGGCCTGGTGCAGTTTGAAGGTAGATTCCAAGGGATTCCACCATGCGTGTCGCCAAGGATTGATCATGAAATATGAAAGCTGGACGACCTTCCTGATTCGGCTGCGGGATACCGGGATTGTACGGTGCTGTGGAGGTTGATGTGGGGGTCTTTCTGAATTCATGTTCAGGGGGTAGAGGAAAGCGCATGGCAGGGATGAAGGTCTGTAGAGTTGCCATTAGGTTGCGGGTAACGGATTGATCACGACTCAGATGACGCTCTCTTGAAGTTGTCCTTTCAATTATTTACAGGGGGATGACTGATAGGATAAACTGAAGTGCTGTCTGTGCCGTCAATCTACGTAGCTTGGATACCACCCCTGCCCTTTGCCACAAATCGGAGATGCGAGCGGCGGCTGTTAGCGAACGTAATGTTACAGCTAAAACTGAGCAAGATGATGACATATAGAACAAATCCTGACCCAGCAGGGGGAAATTCCTAGGATGTAGTGTAGCATGTCAGATATAGACACGAACGAACACGAACGAACACGATAATGGGGCACTCACAAAAAAGTCAAAACGAAAAAACCTCAGTTTATGGAGCGGCAGTCCCCCGAGCGGGCAAGGGTCGACGGATCGCCGCAGGACCTAAGATGACGATAGTGGTGACAAAAGCCCAGCCAAAGAAAAGTGTTGCTACAAGACCCAGCTTTGTTGTTGGAAAGTGAAGAAAAAGAAGGTTGAAAAGGTGAAGGGCGATGATGAACGACCTTTTGTTGGTTTTTGGGGTTTTCTAACTTGAAACAGACCAGACGTACCACATGGCATTGGCAACATTGCCTGTCTGTTTGATTGCACCTGCATGCCAGGGCCGTGAGTCACGGAGGCAGCAAAATAACCCAACGTAGGCTCATCGCAGTCCCCGAGGCTTGTATTGTGTTGGCTACCAGGAGGGGAAAAAAACAGGCGATAACGAGAGTTCGAGGATAACGAGAGTTCGAGGATAATGAGGGTTCGAGGATAATGAGGGTTCGAGGATAACGAGGGTTCGAGGATAACGAGAGAGGATAACAAGAGTTCGAGGATAGGTTTTCTAAACTGTATTACTGAAACAATTAGGAAACTTTACCCCATCAAAAGGGTATGTATGCACCAGCAGCATAAAACGATAGAGAATAATGAAAGCAAACTAGCCTCCATAGCTTGAAAAGGGGACAATAGGTCGGACATGATGAGGAATCTAATTGGACATCGGCGTGCTGTGCTAGTGGGAGACCCAGCTCATTGAAGGGGGGTGGTAGACAAAGCTATAATTACTGAAACGATTAGAACAAAAGAAAGAAACTTTATCCCATGAAAAGGGTATGTACGCACCAGCAGCATAAAAACACAGGTACGTTGTTTCCCAAAAAGGTGTCTATGTTACAGCGATAACATGGACACCTTTTTTGGACAACTAACCGGAACCGTCCGGTACTTCAACACGCTTCATGCAGCGTATTCTGCTGGATCTCTCACAAAAGGAGGCTCTGTGCCTGCTTAACTACCTGGATCAGTGCGCTGGCAGTCTTCCGCTTGACATTTTAACCCTTTATAAGAAAATAGAGTCTCACTCACGAGCATCCGCAACTCCCTCCCTCGCGTATCCGGCTCCCCTTGCTACTCCCTCCCTGGCGTATCTGGCTCCTCTTGCTACTCCTCAACTTGAAACACCACCAAGCTCTTTAATTCCTGGATCTGCATGTAGCTCTCATCTCAGTCAGCAAGACATTGATCATGGGGCTCAGGCCCAAACTGCTGGAGATATGGTGCGTACATTCATTCAACTGAGTCATTCCTTCTTGACTTGAACTGGCACCAGCCAAACACTTCCTTCCCCAGAAACCTTGATGCCAACCCTGTGAGACTCAGCGGGGACGTTGCTAATCTCACAAACTTGAACGCGAATGCGAACGTCGTGAACTCGAACCCAAATGATGTTGAAGCCATCTTACCTGCATCACAAAACCAATCGGAACGATCTGCGCTACGACGGTCGAAACGAGTTGGGGACCGGCGGGGTGGGCATGGCTGCGGCGGGTGGTGGGGTGGGCATGGCTGCAGCAGGCCATTGCAAACGCGGAGGTGTGAAGCATAGGAAAAAGGCAAAACCCAGGAAAGGGAAGAAAAAGCAGGCCAAGGCTGACGAAAGCGAAGGTGAAGGTTGGGAGGTTATGGATGAGCCTGCTTGCGCCATAGGAGAGCGGGCTGCTGAGGCTGTCTCAAACTTAGCGCAAGGTGCTTTGAGCAATATTTTGCATCCACTAACCCAAAGGTGGATTGAGTCAATGAAGACGATGGTGAAGGGGCAGAAATGGATCGACGAGAACAGCACTTTCATGACAAACTCCTTGCAGTCACTTGTGGTTCGATGCAAACGGAGCCTTGAAATGGCTGCAGGGTTAGAATTTGTGACGATGATTAATATGCTGCAGCTGGCAGCAAAGGCAGACAGGTACGTCCTGTTGCTATCTTTTACCGTTCTCAAAGGAATTTCGGCAGTGTTATGCAGATCAATGGCCTAAAATCAGTGGATGCTGTCTTTCATGACTGCATAGCTGGCATGGATGGTGCGCCTCAGCCATCTACATTTCAGAAATGGGTTGGAGTCGGCATGAAATATGCCTCGATTGCCGGGGCAGGTATGAGGCACACCCTATCTATCTCACTGTTGTTGGTCTCTAACATCATATTATAGGAACTATCTACTTGCTGATGGTTATAGCGGCCAAAAAAAAACGGGTTCAGATTGGCTGTATGAATGTTGATGAGATTTCAGCTGTATGTAACGCACTTCGCTGGCCTAACCCAGGTGAGTCTTCTTGATCTCAGTGATTCTTGCTCTAACTGTTATCTTAGATACGGACATGGGACAGGATATAATCGGTCGCCTGATTCCGTTGATTGACTACCTACGTCGTCGGATTCCCTTGACGATGTCGACCATGTTCTCCCGTTCACTTCTCAAGGACTTAGGTTTAACTGGAGACATAGACTGTGGCAACTTGGACGATTCAGACAAATTTTTTGACAGCATTAGAAGGAAGTAAGTGCTTCATTTTTATTGCGATTTGTATATTAAGGTCACCAGTTCTTTTGTGTCATTGACTAGAAACCGGCCGATCTGGGCAGAGTGCCTGGAGCCTCTGGAACCAGCAGATGACCCTGTGTCCCTTCATGTTATCAATCAGAATCTTCTCATGTCCCATGCGTCATCAAGCTGTTCTGATATGTCCACGCGTCCGCCATCACCGTTCTCAGAATCTGGGAGTGACAGTGATATCCAGAATTGTGACGACAGGCCGCTTGACAGTGACAATGACATGCCAGCCCCTCCTCCTACTGATACATTTCGGTTTCCCAATCGCAAACGGCGGGACTACATGGTACTTGACACCCGATTTGACATAGATGCTGAGCAGAATAGGAAGATACCTTATCCATGTGATGATGATGAGAGGAGTGAATGGACATATATGCAAAGGGCTTATGCAAGCTGTGCACGCGTGCCGTCGGACAGTATTGACTTTGCCCGCATGGTATGGTGTTTTGAATCTGATATTAGAGCTGCATATTTGATGTTCTTTTGTTAGGTATCGGAGCTCTATGATGACGACGGCGTAAAGAAGGAAGGTAGTTATGTGGTTATGGATGAGAAAATTTTTGATCAGTCTGTGTGTTCTTGAGAATTCCCAGTCTACTAACTAATGTACATTTCCTTACAGGAAAGAGGTCCGACTTAATTGCTCGGATGGCTCAGTAAATGTTTTTGTCTGGGGAGATATGCCGCTGCAGATGCGTTCCTCATTGGAACGCAACATACGTAACGCTTTATTAGTTGGAAGTGGCTCTTCTCTCGTTTATACCGATAGTTCTGCCACTCCAAAAGGGCACAAATTTCCGGCAATCCATTGCGACATGTACATGCGGAACAGAACACGAGTGAGTAGCACCTGTTTTGCAGGGCCCCAATTATATAAAGGAACTAACACCTCCAACTAGGGAGAAGGTGCTCCGCCTGATGTGCATCCTCACTTCCTTAGACGCAAAGGATGCTCCAAGACCAACTATTATCAACTAGTCCCGCATGTTTCAAAGGAACTCATGGAACACACCAGGGAGTATGAGAACCTTTGCAATTCGTTTGAGGAGTTCTTTCTGTGGGTTGAAGAAAAGGTACATGCCAGGTTTACATTGTTTTATGTTATTGATATATGCTAATGTAATCATTTCAGTTACTTGAACGGCTTCCTGATGTTTATGAAGACTTGGCCATATTTGCTGATGTTCTCCCAGGGAAGGCAGCTTCGCCTGTTCATCCATTTGGCGGGTTTGTTCTCAATATCAATGTTGTCACACGCTGCCACCGTGACGTCAAGGACCTATGGGCATGCCTAGTTCTTGTCATAGGTGAACATGTAGGTGGAGAGCTGTGCTTGCTGGAGCCAGGCTTAGTGTTACATTTGCGAAATGGAGACATGGCACTTTTCCCCTCCGGTAGGATTACTCACTTTAATCTCCACTATATGGGTATTAGAGCATCTATTGTTCTACATTCTGATCATGCTGGGAAGATGTGGGCTGAGGATAGGAATGGTTGGATGGGCCATGGATACATGTCATAGAAAATAGTGCTAACCGAGACTTGTTTGTTTGTTTATATGTGCCACGTAATCGTTGATATTCATTCTTTGCTCTTTCCACCACCGTCTTCCTTTGTATCTTGTCATGGCAAAGAAACGTGGCACCTCCTCTAGGACTTCCAAGGGGTCATCTTCAACCAATGGGAAGAAGCCCAGCTCAGTGACAGCCTCAGCTCCCACCTCAAAGACTCGTTCAAAATCAAAGCCCAAAAGCAAAGGTAATCAAGGTGGCTCTGAGATTGAACCTTCTGCTTCCTTATCCACTGGTGGTCTGTCTGCTGCTGAAGAGAAGCTATTGATGGAGCTTTCTGCCAAGAGAAAAGCCAACAGAGCAGCCGCGTTGCAGGAGCAGCAGGATGAACGTAAGCCATATTAATTTCAGACTTTATTTTAATTGGCCACCACTGCAGTTGTTCGTAAACGTAACGCTGAGATGATGGCGGCTGAGGAGGCTGATAACACCAATGATTCCTCCAATGGCAACAACAACACCTCCAAAAGGCGTAAAAGGACTGTAATCTTAGATGAAGATGAAGAAGATCTGGATGCAATATTCAATGATGTCCCAGAGATGGACAATGGTGATGATAGTGAGTTGTTATACTAACCACTACGGCAAATTATGATGCTCACTTAATCTGCTTCCAGGCGACCAGGATCATCTTGATGACAATATACCTAATGAGAATGACTTAGATGATGGTCCAAAGGATGATGATTTGGGAAATGGGGTGTGCACTTTTTCCCCCTCATCATTAGCGGTGCCTAGCTAATAATAAGTTACAGATTAGTATCCAGGATGAAGACGGGATCAAGCCAACTAAAAGGAGCAAGCAATCTACTCGTCACTCTGCATCCGTTGCTGCAGGATCCATTACATCAACCATGTCAGGACGACGAGATAAGCTCAGTAAGAATGACTTTACTCCTAGGAGTTTTCGTCTGGCTACTGCAAGCAAATCTACCGCAAGGGAGCGCATTGCATTGTCTGATGCATTTCCCAATGATAAGGATAAGTTTGTCTTGGAGTCCATTCAGTACACTGCAAAGGACAGTGATAGTTTTCAAAGTACTCTAGACAGGGTGCAGAATAACGATGATCTTCAAGACAATCTTATGGAATATGTTTGAGTTTATTTTGTTGTTTTCTGCTATTATATGGAGCTGATCTTATCTTAGGTGGGTTATGCGATCACTGGTCTACGTGGCGATCTGAAGGCAAAAGCGAAGGCTGGTATTGCAGGCTACTTTGGAATTCCTGGCCAGATGTCGAAGGCAGATATAGAGGAGGCAGCACGTTGGCTTTTATAGGGATGCAAGTTTGCACGTGGTGAAGTTGATGTTATGGTATATGGCCCGGGTATCTATAACCTGCTATACGATACTAACCTAGAATTGTTGAAACAGAAACGTACGGTTGTCAACAATGAGCCATTCAGTCATGCAATCATTGGTGACATGATCAGGAATCAGTGGTTTGGAAAGGGCAAGGCCGACATTCAAGCTTACCGCAAAATGATGGAGCTGAAGAAGATCCATGAGGAAATCATTATCCTAGTAGTAACTGCGGTGTGTCTCCTTCACTTATGCTGTGCTCAAATACATTTTCATCTGTTGGCAGATTGAAAATGCACTGATGGAGTGGGCAAGCGGGTCGCACCTCAATGTGCAATTCAGCCATGAAGCAGCAAGCTTAAGGTGATTTATTTTATAGACATTATGTCCATGTCTAATATCTCCCTTTTTATAGATATGCTCATCATCGTTCAACATGGAATACATTGAAGGCAAAGTCACCGACCTGGACTGCAAAGAAGCAAGCGTCTTTGTTTCTTACTATAATGTATGTTTCTTACTATAAAATTGTATAGATCTGACCGTACTCTTTTAGGAACAATGTCAAGAATGCTCCAATTCTCGATGATGCCATTGAAAACATGGACTTGATGGACGTTGACTTTGACCAGCTGGAGCAGTCTGCAAGGTAGACACTATGCAAGTTATTGTTCTTTGTATAAACTATCGATGTCTGATTGACTTTTACAGCTACAGGCTCAATTTCATAACCTTGTCAGTCTATTCACCACCCCTCTACGTCTACGTCTCCATTTCCATTTTACTGTCAACTTGAATAGCCCATTTGTGTTTCTTTTGCATTTCTTTTGCATTTCTTTTGCATTTCACACCAGCTATTACCGCTCATTTATGTATATTTTTAATGCTATTTGGAGTATTTTGAACATAACCAGAGCAATTCAGAGCACTGTAGAACAGCAATAAATCAATACATATACATCTAAGAGCTCTTTATGACGCTCTGAGGACCTTCCTCAGAGTACCTCAGAGTGTCCCAGAACACTCTCAATGCAAAATAGCCAGCCACTGTGCTTTCAGACTGTTCTAGGTCACTCTGAGAACTCTGGTGCTCTGAGCACTCTGACACACTCTAACACACTCTGACACACTCCAAGAGTGTCTCAGAGCTATAGTGTTTTTCCTGATGACGCTGTCTGGTTAGTAAACTGCACACCTACTAGGGCCCTGAATGATTCAACTCCTCTGGACGCCGCTGCCAGGGTTAAGCCCAGCATTGCCGGCATTTGCGAGTGGGGGGAAAAGGTCTGGGTAAGGGTTGAAACAGGTGACAAGCTGGGTGGTTGTGTGGGTCCAGGTCGATAGGTTGGTTTCAATGACAACAGCAAGGGCTCGCGCATCTACTGGCCGGACTCAAAGACGATTTCCATTGAGTGCAACATACACACTTGAAATGATGGCGAACTGATGGAACGTCTTGAGGGCGAAGATTGGACTTTCGAGCAAGAAATCAAACAACCAGCCCAAGTCAATGAGCACTTACAAGTCCCACCTGAAACGACAGTTCAAGACACTCCCATCACATCCGATGATCCAATGCCAGCCACAACTCCACAAGCTGACGCCCAAACCAAACACCTTACCCTCCCAAAACAGTGGAGCAATGAAATCAGCCCTAAGAATATCCTACCCGAAGGTTCTAAATGTGTCAGAAAACCAGGTACACTCATATCAGACCTAATAGCCGGAAAAGGATGCACCTCTAACAAACCGGCTGATCCACTAATAACCACCAGCATCCAACTCCCGTCAGCCAACCCTGAACTACCCAAAAACGACATCGACACCAATGAAGAATGGCAACTCATGGCAATGGATAAAAACTGGGAAGAGTATCTGTTAGTGCTCAAAACAGTGGATGCCGAAGCTGTCGAACCACGAACCTTGAGCGAAGCAAAGCGTTGACCAGATTGGTTACTCTGGGAAAAGAGCATACACAAAGAACTTGAGACCCTACAACAAGCAAAAACCTGGAGTCTGGTTGATAAACCTGAAGGGGTAAATGTTATCAGATCAAAATGGGTTTTCCACACCAAAAAGGACGCTGCTGATACAACTGTTAGACACAAAGTGCGCTTAGTAGCTTAAGGATTCTCACAAGTCCCTGGCATCAACTACTTCGACACCTTCGCACCTGTCACTAAACTCACTTCCGTCTGTACCATCCCAGCGATGGGTGCCGACTCAATCTTGAGATGCATCAAATTGACATCAAGGACACTTACTTAAATGGAGAACTCACCAATAACGAAGTCGTATATATGAAACAACCGCCCAACTACCACACCCCGAATTCCACAATGAAAGTCTGTTGCCTGAACAAAACCCTGTATGGACTAAAACAGAGTGGCCATCGCTGGTATCAAAAACTCGTTTTTATCCTTGTCGACAACTTAGGCTTTAAGCAATGTGAAGTTATTAATAATCAGGCCGTTTTCATACTCAGAGTCAACGATGAACTTCCGATAATTGCCGTTCATGTCGACGGTGTTATGTGAATGTTTGTTTCACCAAGAATTACTGGAGTTGACTTTGTTCAGGTACCTTCTTGTTGTTCATGGGTTTCTAATATCTAAATAACCTAGCAGGAAGGGGTTTGTAGGTATATGTACTGTATGAGTCAATATAATGTAATAGTGAGGTCTCTTCAATTAAGAATTGAGACTTTGAGTAGGGATGAATAGCAATTGGGTGTGTGATGTACTGAAAATACTAATATTCACTACTGGAATATAAAAATATGAACTAATGAATACTGATAACAATATTCACCAGTTGAATATGAACTGTTTTGGCTACAGGGCCTATTCAATCAAGAGTATCTCTGGGTATTATAATATCTGACTTAAATCCAAAGCTTCAAATGCACATTGGCTACTAGTTCAAGGATATCTTTAATACCTTTTGAATACTCTGTTTTGTTTAGGATGAAACCTTAACCTTAGAAATATATCTAGCTGACTAAAGCTGACTAAAGCTGACTAATGAACTGATTGGACTGAGTGAACTGAGTGAATTCTCCTTAATTGACAAGGGGAACTCAGAGAATGATAGAATGAGAGTGCACTGGACTGAATTGCAAGCACTAGCTACTACAATGAGTAACTACTAGTACTAATAGAATGAGGGATCACACTGTGTGAACCCAGACTAAGACTGACTACTGATTGGTGAGGGGGGAAATCCTACTGACTACTGGAATTTGGGGGACTGAGAACAATGGGAAAGTGAGAACAATAGGACTGAGTCATGAGAACAATGGATGGCATCAAAGAGGCTGTGAACAATGGGCTCTATCTCCATTTGGACTGTTTAGAACAATGGACTGATCAGAACAATAGACCTCCATTGTCTTTATGTAAGCAGAATATCACAATCATTCTCTGATGCATCCTATCTTATCATTATCTTATCATCCTCTTGTTCACATTTTATCTAATCATTTCCCATTATCTAGCTGAGCCGGTTTGCTCAATACAAGTAAACAAGATTTGTAATCAATCCATTACTGCTAATATAGGTAAGAATGCTAGTTGGGCTTGTCTCCTTGCACGCACAATACAGAGAAATATATAATAAATACTAATGAGTGGGGGATGGGCTTCTGTGCACCATACATAAATGGCTAGGTCTGGGTATTGCTAGTGAAGCCATAATAAATGATATAAAGGTAGGCAGATCTACTATTTGTGTCTGTTCACTAGCATGCGTAATGTGAAAAGGCATAAAATGGGTACTAATGAGTGTAGGTGTGCATCCATAGTCTTGCACTTAAATATTCAAGTCCATGGTCCGATGGTAAACCCATGACATTACACCCAAAACCATTTGGGGTCATGACAACGATTGCACAATTGCCACCACATCTATTCAGCTTATCGACAGAACCAATGCCAGCATTCGAAAGTTTGTTGAAATCAGCAACCTAGGAGAGTTACACTGGCTTCTTGGGATCGAAATTCGTCGGGATCGAGATACGTGGACTATCCATCTATCGCAATGATCATATAATGATTCCATTATATGCCGGTTCAACCTCGAAGATTGTAAACCCATCTCCATGCCAATGGAAACACACATGAAACTCAACTTGTCACAATTGCTGGCCACTGCCCAGGAATTTGCAACAATGCATAGTGTTTCAAGGTCTAGTCCATAGGACCAGAAAAAAACCGGGACCCAACCAGACTAAACCGAAAAAGACCAGACCACCGGTTGCAGTTGCACCCAATTTGGGAGGTTGCCGGTTGCGGTTGCCCAATTTGGCTGATGCTTATGCAACCAAGTTGCAACCGGCCACAACCGGTCACAACTGGACAACACCCACAACAGCAGCACCAACACCGAGAAGCAAGAAGGCAAACGTAACAAGCAAGCAGGGGCAACAGGGATGGGTGCATCCCTCCCTGCTGTGAAAGTATGTTTTTTATTTTTATTTTTTATTTATCATCAACACGACCAATTTGAACCCGCCAACCCACCCACCTGCCACGACGGCTGCAAAATGACCGCGATGGCCACAAGGAAGCGAGAAAAGGCAGTGGGGGGTGGTGTGCCCACCCCCGCTGCAGAAAAGGTATGTTTTTCGTTTTTCATTTATTTTTCTATGCTAATTCCTGACCAACACGATGACCCACCAATGCACCCGTCACCAACTGCCCACGCATCCAATGCGACCACCACTGCCACCATCAATGGGACCGCCAACACTGCCATAAATGGAGCCGCAACGCCCCCACCAACACGCCAACACCCACCACTGCCACCATCAATGGTTCCGCCAATGCCGGCATCAACGGGGCCGCAATGCCCCCACCAATACGCCAACACCCCCACCACTGGGGGCCGTCAACGCAACAGGTTCCCCAATGCCGGCATCAACGGGGCTGCAATGCCCACACCTCAGTCCACCTCACATACACACGGCAACGCGTCAATTGGCACGTGTCCGGTTTTGCGAGGTTGAAGAGTGTGTGTGGGTGTGCAGAGAGACTCACCAACGTCACCAACGGGGTCACAAATGGCCCAATGTGCCCACAAAACCATTAGTTATTAATTATTAAGAAAGGTTTAACTATTTAGACACTCAAGTGTGATTTTCCCCGGTTGGAACCGGTTAAGACCAGTTGGGTCCACCCAAAATCAAAAAATGAACCGGTCCTCATAGGTCCAGTTCAGGTTTTTGACAAATTGTGTGATGAGTTAACCGGTCCGGTTCCAGTTAATGTCCAAAAATGGCAAAAAACCGGACTGGACTGGACCTTAAAACACTAACAATGCAGAACGTACCATACTTAGAAGCTGTGGGATCTCTAATGTGGGCTTGCCTTGGGACCCGACCAGACATTGCATTCACCATAACAACGCTATCAAGATTCTCTAAAGATCCAGGGCCTACTCACTGGGACATGGTCAAATGGTGTAGTAGTGGGTAGTGCCCCACTACTACTAGTAGATCACGTGACTGTTCCCATGTTCCATAGGATTACCTTGTGTGTAGATAGCTTATGAGACTTCAGCTTGTCACACCACCCAAGACCACTGAGGCACCCAGTAGGGACCCTAGTCCCTACTACACCTGGTGATGAGAGTGTGATTCGTCTCACGTTTGCTGTTCTCACCATTCTCCAGCTTTTTTGAGCTTTTTTGAGCTTTTCTACCAGTTTTCTCACGACTACAGCTTTTTTCACACGGTCTCACCACCCAGTTCTAGGGCAGCGCCCATATTTTCATCCACAGCTGGCCACACGGCCACCAGCATCCTCATTAGATAGCCCACAAGCCCTTGCGTCTCACGAAGTGCCGTCACCACTCCTTTTACGAGGCAAAATGGCCAACACGTGTACTGCCACGTCACCACGTTCAAGCTACATTTTCATAGTTCACCACCAAGACACACTCGTAAGAGCCCCCACATCTACGATAAACGCCCCCAAGACCCACGCTAAGCCACATTATACCAATCACGCGCGTCTGCACGACCAGCGTACCGTTGCCGCGTCACCTCAAGCCAAGATGTTTTTACAGTTCTCAGTTTACATATGCACTCGATGCGCACCTTTTCACCAATGGCCCACGTCCCAGAGCCCAATGTACCCCCATGTACACCCCACATGAGCCAACCACGCCGTTTTAGAACCCCCGCATTTCGCCACGTCACCAGAGTTTGACCCTCACTTTCCACGTACCCAAGCCCCCCAGCACACTTGCTCAGCCCCACGAACCCCCGTTCCACATACCGGACATCCTCATTCGCTCGCATTGTCCCAAATGAATGGTCGCCAGCCTTTACGGCCACCCATGGATTCGCCACGTTACCATGCCCTTAGCCCCCATCTTTTGCATATTCAGGCCCTTCAGTCCACCCACCCAACCCCATGGACCCTCGCATGGCATTCCAAAAGCCCCCATCCCCTCACAATGTCCCAAACGAATGGCTGCCGGCCTTTATGGCCACCCCACAGACACACCACATCACCCAGAGTCTGACCCCCATTTTTCGCCACCCCAAGCCCCACATACCCCCATTACATCTCACAAACCCACACGCGAGACCGGAGAACCTCGCGTTCGCCCCTCGTCACCCCGCATAGCCCCATATTTCATCATAGAGCCGAGTTATCGCCAGTCCACCTAGTTTTTTCATAAGTTCCCCGCCCCACATTCACCCTTTCGACCCCATGCAACCTTGTTTGACACCCAAGGACCTACCAACCCTGTTCACCTGCTCAGTCATCTTCGTACCCCCACCTTTGCCACACCACGCTATGAAGTCTCCCACATTTTTTCGAGAGTTACGCTCTGAGCACAGGCGATTCAGTCGACAAATGGTATCTTGAGCTGGTGGTGGTGTCCACCAGGGGGCATACCTGTTGGCAGCGTTTCATAAGTCCTCGACAGAGTTGGAGTTTTGAGTTGGAGTTTGGGAGTTTTTGTGAGTGTTGGTTTTTTGGCTCCACAGTGGTGAGGACACCACTGTTTTTTTCGAGGGGGGTACATGTAGTAGTGGGTAGTGCCCCACTACTACTAGTAGATCATGTAACTGTTCCCACGTTCCATAGGATTACCTTGTGTGTAGATAGCTTATGAGACTTCAGCTTGTCACACCACCCGAGACCACTGAGGCACCCAGTAGGGACCCTAGTCCCTACTACAACAGGTTTTTCGATACCTTGCAGGGACAAAGGACCTTTGGCTATCGTATGGTGGCATAAGAAAGGAACTTCTTGGATATGCCGATGCAGATGGCAGCATGGCCAAAGATAGACGCGCGATAAATGGTTACACCTTCATTTTGGATGGGGGAGCCGTTTCCTGGAGCTACAAAAGACAAGAGATCATTTCATTATCAATGACAGAGAGCAAGTACATAGCTGCTAAGAATGCGGCAAAAGAAGCCATTTGGCTTCATTCTTTGTTATCCCAACTCTTTGAACCCATGACCATTCCAACCACCCTCTTCTCTGATAATCAATCCGCGATCACCTTATCCAAGGAGCACCAATACCACACACAAACTAAGCACATTGATGTGCGCTTTCATTTCATTTGATGGGTTATTGAGAATGGTGTGCTCTGGTTAATTTACTGCCCAACAGATGATATGGTAGCAGATACATTGACAAAGGCCCTCCCATCTGCCAAAGCGAAGCATTTTGCTTCTGAAGTCAGACTGCGTATAGTTTGAAGGGGAGTGTTGAACTGGCAAACATAAATGCTCCAATTTGACGATAAGATTAGATAACGCTTAGATAATATTCTGGACCATCTTTCCTTTTAAAGCCACTCATCCTTTGTCTCACCATTATTCTTTGTCTACAGTAGTATATTTACCCCCTTTCATAGTGTAGAGAGACCTCAGTTGCTCCTTGTATTTGCACTGAGGTCTGTATCCCCCCTTTTTAACTTAGACTGAGGTACCTATAGACCCCTGTCTATAGGTAATGAATACAAACTTAGTTGCTCCTCGTATTCACACTGAGACCCCTGTATAGCTTCTACACTTGTAATCAAAACTGCAATGATATCAAGTCCCAAAACTGCTGTGCAAGGCAACAGAAGAGACTGACCCATCAAATCCAAGAGTGATCCCAATTCTAAGTTCATCTGCATTTTGACGGTCAGGTGTGTTGTTGAAGAACAGTTTCTTATCTGCTCCATGTAAGATTTTCCAGATCTCACCATCCATTATCGTCGTCTTAACACCTGGGGTGCATGGTTTATTCTGTCATTCATCACACGCTGCCTAGACAATTGAGCATGTCTGGCAGTTGTTCTGAGATTAGTTTGCGAGGGGATTGGAGAATTTTCTTTGTAGAGTTTCAAGCAGATGGGTCAAACAAAGGCACTCCACACTCGGAACATTGGAGGTCTGGTGGAGAGTCATGAGCATATACTCAATGGCAAACTGGACAGGTTGGACATATGTTGAAGTTGTCATTGAGATTAAGGCAACAGAATGTTGTAGTAAGTGTTACAGGGACTTTATCTTCGCGTGTGAGATGTCCAAGACCTATAAAAATGATCCTCATGACTTTCAGCAATAGAATGCAAGTGCAATGGGGTAGATGAAATTGGAGATTTAGCCATGCTGTTAGGAGCAGAAGTATATGCCAGAACCAATGCGACAATGCCTCTGAAAGCACCTCAGATCCATTCAGGAGGTTCTTGAATTTTCTGCAGAAACTGGTTGTTGTGGTGCCTCCTATTGGCTCAAAATTATTCAAGGCAGATCAGGCTATCAAAAAGATGTCGAAGCCACAGCAGAAACCACCCATTCCCACACTGGAGACTCCAACCACACCTCTGAGCACATCCAGCCCCTCGACATCTTCCGATAACATGGCAGTTTCAACTGGCATGCAGATTCCACAAATTCTGCTCAATGCCTTTGCATATCCTGGATATGGCATACCACCATTTGCTATGGGTTATAACATGCCGAACATGATCTACCAGCCTCCTTTCGCATCTTGGAATCCCACCATGACCAAACCACCTACTTCTGAGCAAAAACCTTCCCATCATCCCCAATATTACCCTCCTGTGATGTTCCCACATTTTGCAAGGAATACAACATCAGCAAAGATGCAAAAGAGGGGCTAGCGAAGCTTGGCTTCAAAATTGGAGATAACTTAGATGAAGTTACTGGGAAGCAGTATGTTGCTGCTGGATTCAAACCATTGGAGTAGAAGTGCATGGTGAAGGCATATAAAAAGTTCAAGCGCAATAACAAGGCCTAATCATGATATACCCTCACATAGATTTTAGCAATAACACTTTCTTGAGACAAAAACAACACAGTCATGTTGAGTACACAACTACAACAAGCTATGAAAATACCTTAGATATTATAACCGGAATGTGCAAACCACCCCCTCGCCTTATCTCCATTTACAACATATGTGGCTTCGAGTAATGCCATCTCTGGATATTCCTCATTTTATAAGTGAACCCAGTGGCAGCAGATCCACAATTTCACTGTGTTGGGATAGTTAGGCATGAATGTAGTCATATACAAACCAATGCATACCACAACTGAAACTCTCTTCAATCGGATTATAATCTGAAGAATAGGGTGTCAGGAAAACCATCATAACACCATGACCCTCAATAATTTCACGAAGAGTGTTGGCCTTGTGAATCTGACAATTGTCGAGGATGAGAATACTTTGGTCTTGAGGATAAGGGTTCATTTTTGGTAACTGTAAGAGCAACAGTGGGCTCGACATTGTGGGGAAGAAATAAAAACATACCACATCATAAATAATGAAATCCATGAATTCATCACCATTCATGGAGCCAGGAACTACTTGCAGTGCTTGGTAACCCTCAAGTGAGAGGGCCGCTATCATGCTGTATCGTTCACCCCTCACAAAATTCGCATGAATGACAGCTCAATGTCCAGCAGGCGCCTGGCCATAATGCCAATTAATGGTCCTATCATCCTTGCTCGTTTCATCAACCATAACCATCTGAGATGCTGTAAAGTGAGTGTTCATGTCCTCCATCCACTCCTGCCTCCTATCCTCATCTTGCTCTGCAGCAGCCTTTTGTAATAGTTTGTAAGTGAGGCTGGCATCACGAATGTTCTCGAAAAGTGTGGTCTTGCAGATGTGGGTGTCATATGCAAGGGCAAGCCAGTCCTGTATCTCATCGAGGTACATTTCTGGGGCCTCTTGAATGAGGGTGTAAAGATCATGGGTCATATCATTGTTGAGAATACAAGGGTGTCCACGGTTGGGAAAGGGTGGTGGGACAACAGATCCATGAGTCCTCTGATTGGTCTTCCAGTGGCAGAGACTCCTTTCAGAAACATCAAAGATGTCACAGACATCCTCAGGGATGTAATCATGATCAAGGAGCCAGAGTGCACGCTCCTTTAAGTCTTTGCTGATAGATTTGAACACCATTGAGGTTGCGGGAACTGCTGAAAATTATTTTTTGAAAAGTGGCACAGCCATGATTTTCCGAATCCGCTGTAATCACATGCACAATATTATCTGAGTCATGAGGACCTTAGTAAATGATTTCATCATCGGATAAGTCTAACAAAATTATCGACCATAGATTCTATATTCTCCAACAATGTCAATAAAATCTTGTGAGAACATACCGCAACCATAATGTAAGAAATTCTCGCTATCCAACAATATCCCCTTAGGAAAATGTGCAGCTAAGACAATGCTAGGACAATGCGGTTTAATCTAAGATTTACACAAAATACTCCTTCCAGGTGATGTCAACACTTGTACTGTGCAACGATGAGCACGGCCCCTAGCTAACCCAATTTAAACATTGAAAGAACAGAGGACCCCGGCTTGTCTGAACCTAGGATAGATCCCCAATCTGGACAAAATTTTGAGGTTTTGGTCAAAATGTCAGATGCCAATCTGGACATGGAGGGCCAGAAATGGTGGTACAGCCAGATCCATTGTCCGGACATGGCCATCCAACTTGCAGAAATGCCAGATCTGCGTCTGGACATCCTAACCAGGTAATGACCCTGGCGGACCATATTTATACTACCATATATAGCATCATGCAACAGAAAAATTTGTTTGATGTCAACTGCTCCTCATACAGCTCAGTTTCACCCTCTACCACTTATCTCAGACATGTCCCTTGTCAACCAAGTCATCAACATTGAACTTGGAGAAAAAGAAGCCATTCTCTTCAGGACATTACAGAAGTGCCAAAAAATGTTGGCCAAGGTTGTCAAGGAGTCCCAGAAGTGCAGCCGAAGCAACGAAGATGAGGAAATAGACTGATATAGCGTAGATACCCTTAGGCGAAGTAGAGGATTTTTTTGAGATTTTTTTGTAATTTTAGGGACATTTTTAGTATGCTAGATCCATCATCCGGACATATTTTGGGTGTATATGTAGGCCAGATCCATCATCCGGACATCAAACGACCCCAGAGTGAAAATTTTGTCCAGACATATTTTTCAGAAATTCTCAGAAATCGGATCTAACATTTTTGGGGACAAGCCGGGGTCGTAAGAACAGCTAGGGCTAAGTACTAAGTGTTGAACTTGTAAACGATATGCTTCCTCCTTCTAGGTTTCCGTTCCCTTCTTCTAGGTTTATATTCTTGCCGTATTCGGGTTTTAGCCGGTATTCGTATTTCCATTCTGCCTAGCCGAACCCCATTGGGTTTAGGTTCCCGTATCGCGTGTCGTATCTCCGTTCTCCCCGGGCGAATATAGGGGGACTCTCCGTTCTCCCGGGGCAAATCTCGGTTCTCCCGGGGCGACTCTCCGTCCTACCTGGTTGGATCTCATTGGGTTTGGGTTCCTGTATTGGGTGCGTCTTTGAGGATGTCCAGGGGGGATGTGGGGCTCAGGGGAGTATGGGGGCGGTGGAAGTTGCGCTTCTTCCTTGTTTAGGGCTGGCTGGTCGTGCCCGTCGTGGTTGGGACCGCCAGGATGTCCAGGGGGGATGTGGGGCTCAGGGGAGGATCGGGGCGGTGGAAGTGGCGCTTCTTCCTTGTTTAGGGCTGGCTGGTCGTGCCCCTCGTGGTTGGGACCGCCACGATGTCCATCTGGCTGCCCGGGATCTTTCTCCGAGCCAGGGTTGGGTGGCTGCTGGGAAGGGAGGTCTTTCTTAGGTGCCTCGGGAAGGGGTGAGCGGGGGGGGGACGTTTGGATTTAGTAGTTGGAACCAGTCCTTCGGGTCTATTTTCACGTTTGGCTTTCGTTGCCTGTAGGTGGATTGCCAGTGGGCGGGTTCCAGTGGTCGTGTTGCGTCGGTGGCTTGCCGGTTGGAGGGTGGCGGCTGGGAAGGAAGGGGTGAGGGGGGGGGGAACATTTTGGGTTTGTAGTTTGAGCGTTACCTTCAACTCGTCCCCAAAATCTCCTCTCCTCTGTAAATAGATAGTGGAGAGGGAGAGGGATTAAGCTCTGGGTTGGATATGCAAGACTCCTATGCTACTTACATCCAGTTTGTTCAAGATTGACCGCTTCATCAAGAGCAGGATGTTGTCGTCGGCAACAACACTTGTTCAACGGATTTGTTCAGAAAATGTCAGCGCATGAGTGGGTGTGAATGGACTCTCACCTCCTCCGCAAATAGTGGTTTGCGTGGATGTCCCTGATCTACACAGCCCGGGAGTTCAGTCTGGAGGGATTCTGTCCCAAGAATGGATTGGGCTGCCATACCTCAAGGGGCAAAGGGACTGCGAGGGTCGTGGAGGTGAAGCCAACGGCGAAAACAGCGATGAGCGAAGCGAAGCGCATGGTGGTTGTATGCAAGAGAGAGAGGGTGGGATCGTGTGTGTGTCGTATGTGGAGACCAGCTCTGGGGGGCTTGAGAGACTGTGAGGTTGCTTTTATAGGCGAAGACGAGGCCTTGGATGGTGACGATTTGCGAATTCGAGTTGGATCTGTGCTGACGGCATGCCAACAGAGAAGGGATAGGGAACAGGGGTGATGTGGAAGAAAGTTCGAACAACAGTGATGCAACACAGCAGAATTAGGTCTCGAGGCTTCCAAGAGGCATGGCGGCAGGCAGAGCAGCAATAGCAGCGGTGAGAGAAGTCACAACATCAAGCAGGGTTTCGCCTCAGAAGCTTAGCAAGACGTGTGTATCGCTCATCCAGACCTCGTCGGAGGTGTCGTGCGCTTTTCATTGCCAGCACTCGTTACAGCTGATTCGGAAATTCTTGTCCCACGGTTCAAAAAGTGCGAAAAAAATCAAAAAAATCAAAAAAATCAAAAAAACATTTGCTCCCTCAATACCATTCATTCACCATGGGTTACTGCCATATCAGCTACGAAATGAAACAAGGAGTGTTGCGGCCACTGCTGGAAGGCTTGAATCTGTTGGTGTCTCCACCAAGCACATTGCCTAAGGCAGCCTAACCAAAATTCTTCTACGAGATCAATTCGAGTGAGCGGGTATCCTGAACATGAAATTGTTGAAGCAGGCACAACAGCAGTTACTATGGATAAGGCAAGGAAGTTGGTATACACAGAGTATATGTTAAAACATTACTGGCACCGAACACAATAGTACTTCAATATTTGGGGACTGCCCAAGGCTTGCCGAACAGACCCTCTGAGAGTCTGAGACAGAGTGGAGTGACTGAGTGACTCTGGAGTATGACCTTGAATGCAAACTGACAGAGAGTACACACCTAATACTTGTTACGGATCGCTTCTGCAGCGGGCTCCGGCAACAATCAACTTAACAGGGGATCGGCTTCCAGAGGGGAGAACAGCAGCTTTCATTGTTGCTTACAGCTAAGACAACACTGCTAAGAAGGGGGGGGTCAAGGTCTAATGTCATTGCGAGCCGTGGGGGTTACCCAAAACAAGATGAGTCTGCCCCAAGAACCAGACTAAACGTAAGGAAAGGAAAAGAAGAAAAAGTCCAAACCAACAACAAGGACAGTAGATATAGTGAATGGACTTGAGGGGAGGTAAATGGGAATCCAACCATGAAGCTACAACATGTCCAACTACACCATGTTTTCACCATGAGGCGGACATGAGGCGTCCTCATGTCGATGTTCTCGCGATCCAACTGGAGGCCCGGGTGTCGTTGAGGATAGAAGAGGTCCAGATGACTCGGATGATTTGTCATCGGATCATGTGACATGCAGAAATGCTAATTCGGGGTCTACACTTGCTGTA
This sequence comes from Hygrocybe punicea, assembly GCA_963556145.1. Classification (NCBI taxonomy): domain Eukaryota; kingdom Fungi; phylum Basidiomycota; class Agaricomycetes; order Agaricales; family Hygrophoraceae; genus Hygrocybe; species Hygrocybe punicea. Next base: position 5,430,030 of record OY744470.1, read on the forward strand.
ATGGGCAAGTATGCAGTTTGGCAAGTGCATTGCATGGTCGGGTCGAAGATGGGTATCGTCCAGTGTAGGATTGGTGATGAGAGTGTCTTGAGGTAGCAGGGACATAGCGACAAGGTCGGTATAAAGGAAAACAAAGGAATGTATGGAGGGAAAACCAACTAGGATGGTGGGATAGTCGAGGTCAGACATGTGAACAGCATAAGCTGTACCGGATGACGATGTCTGTGTCAATGACGTATCGAGGGGTGATGTCTTGTCCTGTCTGTGGAACAATGCAGTCCACCTGATGTTGGTATTCATCCAAGAAAGGGTATTGTTGTAAATGAGTGTGGGAGATATCAAGGTTATAGATGGAAAAGGTTAAATGAATGTGGGTCCAGGTTTCGAGTCATGGCACAGGTGACAAGCTGTGGGAACAAGTCGTCGGGTACTGCAATGAAGCGATGTCGTGCGAACAATATGCGATAGGGGTTGGTTCACTGTTTGGGAAGTCGTATGGTCTGTGGTCAAAGTCCAAAAGAATGTGCTTCGGCGATGGTCGGATTAGAGAGAACAGTGAAATGTCTTGTGATCGGGGATTGTTCAGAGTTCGCATGCAGGTGAGGAATGTCGTCGGATCGTCAGGGAGGATAATGGTAGACACAGAATACAAAAGTGGAAACCATATATCCGGGAATGGCAATTGTCAATTACGTGTCGAGATATTGTTGAGGTGGAAGTCAGAAGTATCAATGGTGGAAGGGTTTCGATGCCGATGCCAAAGATAGATCATAACAAAGTAGAAACCGATCAGGAAGGTGATGGCAATGCTGCCAATAACAATTACGGTAATGAGCTGTGTCGGGAGTACAGCCATTGTGAATCGGTTTGTCGTGGGATGAAGTCAACAATATGTCAGGGCGAGGGAAAAGACAATAGCGATGATGTCCGTCGGCAAGGAGACTATTCGGGTACAGCAAGGTAACGTGGGGATGTGCCCATGGTCGGTCTGGATTGTTCTAGAAGAAGAAAGGATGAAAAGAGAACAAGAACAAGAATAAACAATGATGTCCAAAAGAAGACAAAAGGTAAAGGGGAACGAAAAAGGATGGTATGGTAAAGTGGAATCGTCATCGTGGGTAGCGGAGTCGGAATCGGAGTTGCGGAGTTGAAAAATGTAACAATACTCTCGCTGATTGCTGCTCTTTGGTGTCGTTGGCGATGCCGTTGCCACAAGCATAACAGTTGTGTTCCACTCCTTTGATGCGAGAATTTGCTTGCCCCATCATCTCGAACCCACTCGGAGTAGTAGGGAAAGCCAACAAACTCTTTGCTTAACGTCTTCACTGTCCCTATCGGCCACTCAGCAACTGCTCATTGCAACATTTGAACCCACTTGTTGAAAACGGCACGGGGCCTCTGCCTAGTTTTGGGAGGGCCTGGGAGGTGCGAATCGTCCCAATCGTCGATTCCGCTATTGCTAAACTGATTGAGAATGAGTGTCACGGCAGGCAAGTGGGAGACGACTGTACCTTGACAGAACATCTTTCTTGACACCCTCAGCTTCTGAAACCTTGTCTACGCCAATAAAGGTCCATTTGGATTCCCAAACTCGTATTCCGATGTGGAGAAGCCAGCGAAGGCGCAATTGGTCTTCACAAACCATGTAAATCTTCGAGAAATTGACATCTGTTAATGCGCGAAGATCTTCATTAGGGTGTTCTCTGAGGGTTTATGGGTCTGACCATGTAAATGTAGGCGATTCTAGCTGGTATTGAGGGAGCAAATGTTTTTTTGATTTTTTTGATTTTTTTGATTTTTTTCGCACTTTTTGAACCGTGGGACAAGAATTTCCGAATCAGCTGTACTGAATCATTCCTGGCGTCAACCTTATACCCGCCTTCGTCTTTTTCCTATCACTCCATATCCTATACAATAACTCTCGGAGACAACACCCCCAGTTCTGGACACGATGCCAACATATTGTGGACTCGTGGACGCTATTCGATGCATTCCGGGCGCTTCACGAAACACTCCGCGGACTTTACGACGGATTGCGGACAATGTTTGTGCGTCACCCCCAGTGAGAAGTCTCAATTCTGCGATAAAAGTGCTCATCCACCTGCTGGTACTTCCTCATCTGCCCGATCAACAGCACACATTCAACATACAATGCTTCAAGATGGTAATGACCATAACCCAACCGCGACCCGGGAACAATCTGTTCACCCCGCTCCCGGCCGTTCTTCGATCTCCCAATAGTCTTCTCCAGGGGTCTACACCGACTTTCTCGTAGTCGCCTTAGTGTCTCGCTGTCATTAACATCTTCCTTGTCGACATCGAACTCACTCTGTCCCGCAATATCGCGGAGAGGATGAGTGGGGGTTTGGGCAAGTCCTTGCGCTACTTCTTCTCTTTGTTCCCCTGCGAGATTTTGCGAAATCCATTTTTTGATATTCGAAGGAAATCTCGCTTGAAAGAGGAACATGCGAACCAGGAGTTTGTGAATCATCTTTGGAACGCCATCCGGGAAGATACTTTCGAGAATCACTATTTTTGGTTTTGGATTGAGCAGGGAGCTAATCCAAATACTCAAGTTGAGGGTATATATGTTCCTTGCGCAGTTACAGGGACATACGCTTACCAATTCATTCCAGACGGTGTCCCTCTTCTTCGATTTGCAGTATATCAACAGAACGAGGCCTTTGTAAAATATTAGAAAGAAGGCAGACCCCAATATCCAGGGTGAATATTGGTATACTTCAACCTACGATGACACTGACTCTTGATCAGGAGAGAAGTATGGAATGGCGCTGCAGGCGGCTTCGGCGAGTGGGAATATTGACATAGTGCGCCTCCTCTTTGAAAATGGTGCGAAAGTTGATCTTGTACGTGAGATTGTGCGTGTTGAAATAATTGATGGTCCAAACTTTGATGTAGGAGGGGAGTGTGAGCCCGCGTTACGGACCGCATGAATCGAGAATTGTCAACTTTCTCATGTTCCATGCTCAAAGATATTTGGCAGGATATTCAGTTGTCCATTCACCGGATGGGAGAGTTGCTAAAGGATTCGAATGAGCACGTACGCAAGGCAGCGATCGACGGACTTTCACGACTCGGAGCACATGCCATGTGGTCTGTGTTAGCGTCCCTTCGCTCATTGTTGTGCTGGAGCATGTTTGCAGCTGAATTTCGCGATGCCATTCAGAAGACCATTCCTGACATTGTGGTATCTCTCAAGCATTCGGATCGGGACGTACGCAATGCAGCGATGGACGGACTTTCCAGACTCGGAGCGCATGGTCTGTGTTAGCTTCCCTTCACCATTTGTTGTGCTCAAGAATGATTGCAGCTGAATTACACGAGGCTATTCAGAAGGCCATTTCCTGACATTGTGGAAGGTCTGAAGGATCGGTCTGGGGACGTACGCAAGGCAGCGAGGGACGGACTTGTACAACTCGGAGCGCGTGGTCTGTGTTAGCGTCCCGTTGTTGTTTTCAAGCATGGTTGCAGCCGAATTATGCGAGGCCATTCAGCAGGCCATTCCTGACATTGTGGAATTGCTGAAGGATTCGGATTGTATGTCTGAAGCATTTGCAATGGTACGTACGCGAGGCAGCGATGGACGGACTTTCACGACTCGGAGCGTATGGTCTGTGTTAGCGCCGGTGTTGGGAAAATTGTTAAACAAGTTCAGCAAACAATAGCTGTTGAAACACGTGCTCAACAGCTATACTTAGGCTTAGGTACAAGGACAGCCAGGTGGATGGCAAAATCGAGCTTTGCGGTCGCAAATGCTATGAAGGGGTTGATGAAATTGTGAGCATATATACTTCACATGTATTTCCAAACAGTCGGGTATATAGATTCATGGTTCTGAATACATATCAATATCCACATAGGTTGGATTAGAACACCTTTTTGCAGTACAGAATCAATGATATGAAGGTGTTCAAAGGAGTTGTAGTTCAACACATGACCCGCTTTCAGCTAGTAGTTCGATGAAGTCCGCAATGTTGGGGATAGGGGTGTCAGCAGGAACAATAACGGGTGCCGGGAGAAGCTCATGAACACAATTGGCATCCCTACATGTAGGAGTGATCAATGAATATGTAAGGTAAAAACGGGGTTTGACGCAAGCCATACGTGTAGAAATAACACTTTGCGAGAGTACGGGTTGTTCCGGAAGTAACGACATGGCCGTCCAACCTGGCAGGAATGCAATCGCCGTATGAATACCCCACAGGGCTCACTAATCCGGCGTAGGTGGCGATGATGTCCTAAAAGGACAAAAAGTTGTAGTAACATCAGCCCATGCAATTGGTGACAATAAAAGGTACGGCGGATCCTACCGGGGTCTGTCTGGAAGACAGTGCGGCGGGTATCGCCGCAAGAATGCTGGCAGGAACGAGAAGGAACAAGAGCGCAGAGGGCTTCATGATTGACAATGTGCAATCGAGAAATGGAAGGGAAGATGGAACTTGAATGCGAGTTGACGGGCGACAGCTATTTTATACGCAGGCCCATGGCAGGTCATCGTGCAGGGCGCTGGTGTCATAGTATATCAGGCAGTCGACTGAGGCACTAAGTTGTCTGTGTCAATGTCGAAAGTAGTTCGGATGGCAAGCGATTACCGGAACTGTCCGGCCCAACCAATGCCACTAACGTGAGGATAAATGTAAAGGTGAAGATTGGTCGTAGAAAGAGCTTTCAGAAATGCTTGCCTCAGGGAGTGAGATATTACCGCCAGCTTGTTTTGCTTGGCGGACCGCCTTTATGTTTTTGCTGGCATCCAATGACTCACCCGAGGCTGCAGGTGGCGCGTCCAGTCCTTGTGTAGTCTGCCCACATATGATTTGACTAACAGGTTCTGATAAGAACTTTTAGTTTGGGGCCCTCGAACTGATGATGATTTAAAACGTTTAAGGCTTGAGTCAGGGCGGGTTCCCACTTGAGGAAATTTAGGGTTTCTTGGAGTGGGAATCGGGACAAGCACCAGTTGAATGTGTCAGATGACGTCTGTTCCACATAAATCGTGGATCAGCTCGTCGATGTATTGAGGAGTATCGTTGTGAATTTGACACCGGAATACTGACGGGCCCGTTCAGAGGAAGCTCTCAGCGTCGCGGGCAGAGGCGGTAGAGAGGATATATGCCGATTGGTTTGTGCCAGCTGGGATCGGGCTACTGCGGGAGAGAATCTCTGTATCGATGCCTGGCGGAAGTAGGGGAGGATGGAAGTGCATTGTGCACCGCTGGCTTTATGTGACGTGACATACCAGCGGAATGACAACTATCAAGAAATGACGGTCTGTTATAATTACAGTCAGCTGTGGCATTGCAGACGAATGGCACTCACGATGTCCGGCATTAGCCAACTCTTGAAGCCAACTACAACGTGAAGCAAGCAATTACAACCGTGGGGTCAGCGATGGCCGTGTAATAATTATCCTCACTTCCGCCATGTCCTGCAAAGTATCACAGGGCGCCAAAAGCCCTTTGAGTATGACTCTGACAGGGTTACCATCGGGTTCCGCCGCGGCTGACTTTTGGATTGAAGCCTTGAAGGTGAAGGTGAAAATTGCCAGGCCGACTCCGGCGGACCCAGAGAGACATTTTTTTGCAGACGGTCCCATAGGCCACGGACCACGCCGACGATGATGCCGTCCTCAGCGAGAATATCTCAAGCGCCTACGTGGACACCAAGAAACCGTGGAATATCACATATAGCACAGGCGATGTTGCCGTGTGAGCACTGGCAGATAATGTTGTCATCGATGGCCCAAGTTGCTCTCTCTGTATGTACTCGATGGTTCAAGTTGTACACGACTGCCACCTGCTTACTGACACGGTCCGTAGTATACAGTCACTATCCAATCAGCAAGTCATCACCCCTATTGAAGCTTTGGCTAAAAAACGTTTAGGATTGCTCAAGGAGGCCATTTACGTCTCACTTGCGAAGTTTTGGTCTAGGGCTTATCGGTCATACGTCAAAGACGTGCCTTCCACTACAGTCCTTCCAGTGACATCGCTTGTACAAGGGCTGTGATGCTTAACTTAGGTTTATCAGGTCGACGACAGTGCGGACTCGGAACCGCTTGAATTTGACCTTCCTAAACGAATACATATACAATGGTAAAAACTAAATCCGGAAGGCCTGACCTGAATCGAGAATTTGCGGAAAACAAGAGTTCGTATATAACTATGGCAAACATGAAGAAAGGGAAAAATGAAAACAATTTTTTTTTTTCGGATGGGGGCGGCCCTTCAGTATTCCCAAGCTGAATTAATCCACTGCGCCCACTCTCCTCCCGGAATCCAGTTCAACCAGCCAATGAAGGTGGTCGTCGTCGTCATTCCTGTTGTCGACTGTAGTAGTACCCCGACGCTATCCGGAGCCATCGGCGACGGCCAAGTAGCGATAGCATCACGAATGGGGCCCCGTAATGCCTCCGCAGCAGCACCCAACAGTAAACTGCCCGCATGATCGCTGGCGGGGCAAGGAGGGGCGGTGCCAGTCGGGCAATGAATAACAAGGTCACCAATGAAGTCGCCGAATAGATAACTCCTGCTTTGGACGATCCCACTAGAGTCTTTGAAAGGGACGTAGGCCAATCCCGCGATGGAGTAATCAGCCTTGGAGGTCCCGCTCGGAGCGAGTGGGAAGCCATAGCTTCCTCCCTTCCAACGGACGTCAAGCGAGGACATGAACTGCGGGACAAGGGATGATTTGCCCAATACCCCAGCCTCTTCCGAGATAACACGCTGGAAAGAAACCCCTCCCGCACCAGGACCTCCCACGAGTGTATCAAGGAAAGCCTTTCTGGCTGCCGACGACAAAGCGGTGCCGTTGTCAACGGCACGGTAGAGCGTAGCGAAATCTGCAAGGGTGACTTCGTTCCGTACCGCACCGCGGAACCCACAGCCAATATAGGCCTGTCTCAAAAACGTGCTGGACATCCCTAATCCTGTGGCCATGGTCTGGACGGGGCCGGTCCCCCAGTGTATCGCAAACGCGCGAGTGTAGATATTGTTGGAGCTCTTAATCATACCGGTGAGGGCTTCTCCGATTGTAGTAGTACGAGCATTCGCGGGCGTCTCGGGTACGTCCAGTGGGCAAGGATAGCTGGGTGGCGGCGTAGTGGTATCAGTCCAGTAATACGTGATCGGGTCGCTCATAGATACACCCTGTTTCAGAGTGTACAATAAATACAGAACTTTGATAGCGCTTGCTGGTTCGAAACGAAAGTTGGAATTGTAGGCAAGGATAGGATTCTCGCCTGCGCCAGATCGGATGGCGTACACACCATGGAATCCTCCTTTCCAGCCATTGTCTTCAGCAAACGAATGTACGCGGGTACTCTCCGGATTTATTGGTGCCTGCTCTGGGTTGCTGTCGTCTAGTTCGACCACAGCATACTTCCGGACACCATTGGAAACGTAGCTCGATAAATCGATGAGGCGGGTATTGTGGCTGATGAGGTTATTCGTAACAGTCGTCGGATCTATACCGATCCACCACCACCAGCGTTCTCCTTCACTATTAACGAGGATGGCGTCCCAGCCCCCTGAGGGATTTGGAGCAAGCGATACCACCCGTCGCTGATTGGCGTTTACCGCAGCGCTGATAGCGCTGATGGAGCTGTCAGGGAGCCATTGCCAGCCTTTTGTATCGACATCGGTATTCGATACCATGATAACCGCATACACAACGCCGTTGTCGGTGTACGGTCGGGCGGAGACCAATCGGGCGCTGTTCTCGTTTACATGCCTGGTCACCGTAGCAACATCCACACCAAAGTACCACCACCAGGCGCGCCCCTGCACGCCCGTGTTGGGGACCATGATTGCAGCGAATCGGAGACCAGCTGAGGTATGATATGGGTCGAGACTGATCAGCCTTTTCCCGTCGAGGAGTGTGGAAAGCGTGGCTGCGTCGACCCCGTAGTACCACCACCAGCCACTAGCGTATGAGCCAGAGTTGGACACCATTGAAACGGCAAAAGTTGGAGTGGATGGATCCTCGACGCGAATTTGGGTGAGCCGTGCGTGGTGCAGATTGATCAAAGCTGTGACTTGTTCGGCCGTCTGGCCGATGAACCACCAGCGACCGACACCTATATTCACCGCCTGATCGTTCGTGTACGGGAAGGCATCGGTCCGCTTCGACAATTGGGGTTCGTTTAACTCGGAGCGAACTTATGTAGCAGGACGATCTCAGTCAAGGGAGGTTCACATTTGAAAACGATACCTATCTCTCACCTATGTTGAAGTCGGGCACATCTCTGGCTTCAAGGTTGTCAACAGTGGTGCCCCGTCTGGGAAGGCTACGGCCGAGGGCGAGAGTTACGAGGGCGACGACAACGGTCAGGAATGCTACGCGCAAGTGCACTAATTTCATTAAGAACTGGTGTGAGAGCTTTGCGAGTTGGGAGGAATGAGCTCAGACAACGACCTACTGGTGCACAATGTACCAATATATATGCGACGAGATAATCCGATGGGGTAGGAGAATTATACTTGATGTCGATCCCGTCGGAGGTCTGGGCTTGATCTACAAGAAACTTGAAAGCTGAAATGGAAATATGTGTGTGGGAAAGATTGGTGTGTTTGCCGTCGACGGACGACCGAGGTTAGACCCAGAACACACGCAGGCGTTATCGTCAGGACCATCCGTTCTGTTGATTACCTACCAACACACAAGAACGAATTCAATGTGTGTTTAACCTTGAAGCTTGAAGAGAGGATGCCAACTCACGAAATTTTGTGAGAGATTCAATGTCAATTAGACCAGTCTTGGACGAATCTTTGACAAGTTGCCTTGATGATACACGCTAAGCGCTGTAAGACAAATTTCCAATGATCAATGTTGCCGAACTGCGCGTCTTGCGGTGACACGAGAGAATCGCAATTTTATGTAACGCGATTAGCCCGTGGCCACCTCGAGAAAACAATGGAACAGGATTGCAGATAGGACGTAATGGATAATGGGGATGAAATAGTCGAAATCGATATAAAGAATAAACAACATAAAGAGCAGAAGGATAATTATGGTACTTACAAGATCACCACGAGGTGCCCCTTGGCTTGGCGATCATCCAATCCAATGGCTTGGCAAGAACAAGTCCTGCCGTAGGTGGTACGGCACCAGGGAACTCGTTATGAGGCGGGCGTCCGTCTTGCTCGGCTACGACATATTGCCTTGCTGTACGGTGACGGTCTTGGGTGAGGTGACAACTGACTTCTAGATTCTAGAACAAGATAACAGCGTCTAGGTCAGAGCCAAGGTCAATGAACGGTACACAGTCTGGCACGGTACGCTGGCAGATAGCAGCGAAGCTCAGGCTATACCTGCTTTTCATTGTTTATCTGGGATGGCTGCCAGCGAAGCTAGGTAGTGTTGTTTGGTTCCAACAACGTTGCCAAACACCTCCAAGAAGTCCGACGAAACCGCAGATCGACGTCGATCGACGCCCGCGACCTTCCGACGATGACATCGTCTACCCCACAGCACACTCAAACTCTTCGTCATCGTCTTTACCCTCTGTCTGGCCGTATTCTTGGTCCATCCCAAGGATTGCCGGAATCGGTGTCGGTGGTATATTTTCCGGTGCCGTTGTCATTTCGGCGTATTCCTGTTCGTCCTCGCCTGTTTTTCTCTCATCAACACTAACTTGTTATCATAGTGCCTCTTGCAAAACGGCCAATCGTGTATGGACTGATCGGTGGTATGTGGGGCATTGCTTCCGTCGCTGGACCTTTACTAGGAGGAGCCTTTACCGATCACGTCTCATGGCGGTGGTGTTTCTACATCAAGTTTGTCTTCCTTCCCCACTGCTATAACCGCTCTACCTCACTTACCATCACCTGCAGTCTCCCAATCGGCGCAGTCTCTGCAGTCGTCATCATGGTTCGTCCTCAAGATCCCACGGCAGTCGGACTCTTCAAACCAGTCCCTTCTGGCCCGCATCCAACAACTCGACCTCATTGGCGCCTCCATCCTCGTCCCTGCTGTCGTATGCCTTCTCCTCGCGCTCCAATGGGGAGGGTCCACGTATCCCTGGCACAACTCACGCATAATCGGCCTTTTCGTCGGCTTCGGTGCCCTGACCATCATCTTCGCTTACACTCAAATCAGATTAGGTGACCGTGCCACCCTGCCCCCTCGTATCCTCACACAGCGCACCGTCGCCGCTGCGGTCTGCTTCATGGTTATGTTTTGGCGCAGCCTTTTTCGTGTTACTCTTTTACCTCCCTCTCTACTTCCAGAGTGTCAAGGGTGTGTCGGCGACTAAATCGGGCATCGAGATCCTCCCACTCCTCCTTGCAACGGTGCTATCATCCATCGTCGCAGGTGGCCTCATCACTGTAGTAGGGTATTACACGCCATTCATCATCGTTGGCACCATCCTCTTCTGGGATGATTTCCACATACAACATCAACATGCCATTTTCCAAGTGGTTCGGCTACCAGGTCCTCGCAGGCGTCGGATTCCAGACACCCCTCCTCGCAGTCCTAGACAGTCCTACCGCTAGATAGACGACGTCCCCATCGGCACCGCCTGTGTCATGTTCTTCCAGACGCTCGGCGGTGCACTGTTCATCGCGATCTCCCAAACCCTCTTCCAGAATGGCGGTCATCCGCCGGAACTCAGCAAGTTTGCCCCAGCGCAGCGTTGAATCCATATATTCTGCTGAGCGCGGGGTGCCACCGAGATACGGGAAGTCTTTGACGAAACTGGGCATGCAGGACCAGCTGCCTGGGGCGCTCAAGGCGTATATGGTGGGACTGACGGCTAGCTTCAGAGTGGCGGTGGCGTGTACGGCGGCGGCTGTCGTTGCCGCATGCTTTTGTCGAGTGGAGGAGTGTCAAGGAGGATTAGGCAAAGGGGGAGCGGGGGGTGTCTCGATCGCTGCATGACCTCTTATTGGAGTTAATATCCGGACTGGTCACCCATTCCATCATGATCAAATTTACAGTATCAGCATTACTTACAGTAACGTACTTCAGACTCTGGGTGCGTTTGGCTAAGATATATGTTAAGCCGTAAAACTAGGCCTTATCAGTATTCTTCTCCACCGATGGCTATGACCATTCAACCTGTGGTCGAGAGTAGCCTCTTTTGGTGGTAGGACGAGGTTCAAGTTTGAGGGGTTCTTCTAGAGAGTCGAGACTGGGACAGTCGTGAGAGGACAAAAACTTGAAAAAACGAATTACACCACCTCCTTTATAAACCGAATGTTGCTATAAGACGCTTGTTACTTTCTTTGTGAGGACTACGACGAAGAGCCAGGTGTTCAGTCTTCAGCGCTGAGCGCGCTTCAGCATTCGTTATCAAAGTGTAAAAACAAAAATTTCTCCTACACTATATCAGCACAGGATTAATTGTCATGACCGGGGATGCTGTTGGAACTTGAAAGGACGCGCACTTCACTTGAGCCCACTTGCTCACTTGCAGCCTTCAGCGGGGTATACAGCATTCTCGTGGACCTGTGGTTGCTGTCTCCATCGCGAATGTGTCGGCCTTAGAATGTTGTTACGATTGGTTGGATTTGTACCTGGAACGCTGGGTACTTGCGGTTCAAGAGGAAGCCGTACCGTAACAGGACATTCGGAATTTCGTCAAGACCGGCGTCTGTTCGGATAAAGATGGCGTGAGCGCTTAAAGGACTAGTCCTTCTAGTAATTGCGTGCTGCCTCGTTGCAGCAAAATCCACTGCTTCACGATGGACGGGTTACTTCGAATTCGCCAAGTGGGCTCTGTGCTTCCTGAACAGCAAGACATAACCATCCAAGGTTCGCACAACCCCACCATCTTCAAAGTAGAAACACTGACAGGCTCGACAGTCGTGAATGCGAGCGATCTCCCCCTTACCACGTTCAAGAAAGCCCCACATCCGTTTGTCCGTATATCGGTCGACAGATTTTCAGACGAAACTGATGTTACTATTGCTAGAGGTGCTGCAAGTCACAGCACTTTGGTGAGTTTTGTCATCTCAAAGGCGCACCTTCAGCGACAACGCATGCGTTGGACACCGCAACTGCCCGCCAAAATGCAGATTACATAAGATTACATAACTTTCACTACTTCTGCTTCTACAAGATCCTCAATACTTCTGCTTCTACACGACACTGTTGAACATGGCGGCTCAGAACTACCTGCACGACATCCGAAGTATTCAAGACGTTCACCCAAATCTCCCACCCGTTCTTGGTAACATCGACCTTAATCGCCAAATTCAAGCAAACACTCCTGTCAACCGTGAAGAGCTGGTCCATGCTCAAGTCGTAGCAAAAATCTTGAAAGAGACCAAAAGTTAGTCTTGTTTCCAATGACTTTGCGTCCTCTCTTGCTTACTGTCTAGGGAATGAACCGTTGCTGACAGATGATGTTGTACAGACTGCAGAGTTGCGTGCACGGGCAGTGGAAGGAGCTCGTGTGTTGTGTTCTTACTTTTAACTTTCTAGACCTAACCTTTGTGGTGTTTTCTATAGATGCTGTTGCTGAATTGGCACCGGTTAACGTCGCACAAGCTCTACAGAATATCAACCATAATCTCCAGAATATCAATAATAATATGCACAATATGAACAATCGTTTCGATGCCGTTGTTTACAACATCCGGGTTCTGCTGCGCAATCTCCATCGTCAGGCTCCACAACCCTACCTTCCACTTCAGAAAACGGTAAGGACATGTCACATCCTCCAATCTAGCCTCCAGCTGCCTCCTTATGACATCTCCCTGGAATTTAGATCGCTGGTCATGGCCTCGCCCGTGCTCAAGTAGTAGCGCATAACGCCGCCACCCGGAATGCACTTGTACCACCTGCCCAAGACCCTATTGTTGGTGCTATTCCCCCGAATTTTAATGCAGACCTTCACTTGTACAACCACCACAACATACTTGACTTGATTATCTTTTATAACGATGACTTTGGCATTGTTCAGGCTGACATTCTTCAGTTTCGCATCGAGAAATTTCGTCGTTTCTTAGTAGAATTTTGATGTTGGCCTTTAGAAATCCACCTGTACACTACTAGCAAGTTTACGGTCTTGGCGCACTCAGAAACACGTGAGGAGTGCACAGACTCGTGACGCGGCGTGACCTATAAACTCCGCGAGCTGCCTTTATAAAGGCAGCGACCTGATCTGGATCCATTTGACTCCCAGATCAGGTACCGTCACGACGCTCCCCTCTCGTCCACATCGGTCATCTCTCTCGGTTTCTCGGCCTCGTTGGACTCGTCGTTTTCCTCCCTGCCTCTCCGCTCATGTCGATCCCAATCCCTGTCATCGACCTTCGCCCTTCTTCCTCCTTTGTCCCTTCTTCTCCTGCAGCCACGATTATCGGAAGGTCTTCTCCAGCGCCACCGGAAGCAGATCCTGACGGTCTCGATTTGGACGCTATCGATCAGTTCATCAATGCACCCCAACGCGTCCCATCTCCAGATCCCATAGAAGACGAGGATCCCTCTACCCTTCCAGGCGCTCCTCCGGCAAAAAGGGCCAGAAAGGTCCCCCCTAAGGCGCCCCTCCCGTCCACTAGGCTGACCCGCGCAGCAAAAGGAAAGGCTCCCCAGCGCTCCACTGCCAGCTTCCCTGCTCCCGGAGCTGTATTACCACGGATTCTGATTCCCTCTCGCGTGAACGCTGCCCCGGGCCCTTCAGGTACCTCCCACTCATCCGGCTCCATCACCCAATCGTCCGGCTCCATCACCCAGGCTTCTACAGATCTTCCTCCGTCTTCACTTCCCTCACTTGCCCTTCACGGTCCATCCGACACCATTAATCCGGCTTTCGTCTTATCTCCAGCCGCACACGCCTCTCCGGTTCCCACGCACGCTCTCTTGCAGGTTCCCTCCGCTCCTCAGTCCACTCAAGGCTCAATCCCTCCGCTTACCGTTCGCTCTCAAGGACCTCGGCCATCCCCGACATCTCTGCCACCTTCTATCGATCCATTCGTCGTGTCCGTTCTCTCTTCGGCTATCTCGATGGCGATTGATTCAATGAAGAACGGTATCGTGCCGGATGCTACCGACCTCCTCCAACGCCTCAAGGTCCCCCCTGCGGCTCCTACTGTGGCTCCTTCGCGCTCTACCGGTCTTGCGATCGATACTTCAGGTGAGCCCCCCTTTCTATTCTTGATTCTCCCATCTCCAATCGCGCAGTTTTGAGCGCCCGTTTTCCTTCATCCGCATAATTTGAGCGGTTTTATGCGCATACATCCACGCGCTCCCCCTCCCGCTTCCTTTGACATTTGTCGTCATTCTCTGGGTCTGTTCTCATGACCCACCCTCTTCTCGGTAGATCACCCGGGTCAATTCACCCTTCCTGGCGCTTCTGCCCTTCCTGGCGCCTCTGCCACGGCCATTGTGCCACCAGTCTTCCATACTCTGGCCTCCACAGACGCTCAGTTAGATCCAAATGATATTTTGTACCCTCCTAGTATTGTGAGGATTTTGGAACAAGGGTGGCTAAAGCATATTCCTTTACATCTCTTGTCTAATGCCAGGTGTCGCGCATCCCTTTACTCTGGGTTGTCGTCCCTCGAAACCCTTGCGGTTGGAGACGGTGGCCGCTTGCAAATCCAGCCGTCCCCGCTTGACTCAGCCGGAGAGCTCGAGATATCTCTTTCGGATTTTTGGGAGTCGTGGCCACGTCTTTGCGAGCTCATCGAGATTTATCTAAACTCGCCGCAAAAGAAATTGATCGCCGATGCGTTCCGCACTCATTATCGCTTCATCACTTCCCGCACCGATTTCGTGGAGCTGTTCCGTCTCTACGTTCAATACGACTCTCGCATTCGCCAAGCCTTCGTTCAGCGTTCGAACACTTTCACGCCTGCCGTTTTCCACTTGCAGTTATGGCAACAAATCGTGGACAATGATCGTGCCCATCAATTCGCGGTCATGATGATGCGTGGGTCGGCGGATCACTCTCGTTCATCCTCCTTTCGTGCCCAACCGTCCGGTGCTAAGGCCTCGCCGTCCGGTCAATCCCGCGGCCGCCCTTCTTCCTCCCAAAACTCCACATCCAAGCGCACTCCGTCATCCATCGCAAAATCTTCCGATATCTCTACGCTCTGCTTCGTGTGTCTCTCTCCTGCCCACAGCGGTCGTAAATGCCCCGCTCCCGGGAATGGTTTCCTCATGAAAGGTGAAGACGGGTATTGGAAAGCTCCTGAGGACGTCAGAGTTTGCTTCCGTTTCAATGGTCACCTCGGGTGCTCCTTTGCCGACGCATGCCTCTACTCTCACGTTTGCTCAGTCTGCGGATCCGCTGACCATCATGCTCAATCCCATCCTCAGATCTAGATACTTTCCTATTGTGACTCCGCTTATTCCTGATATGTGGCGGGAGCTTCTTTTTGCAGCCGGTGTACTTGATGAATTTCGTGATATCCCTGAAGGCCTTCGTTCCGGTTTCCGTCTTGGCGTTTCTTCCCGTATTTCCAAAGTCTTTCGTCCTGATAATCATAGTTCGGCTCTCGAGAATCCATCAATCATTAACGATTATATTGCAAAAGAGATCAAAGAAGGGAGGTATTCCCATGGTTACTCGCATGATGAATTTCTCTCCCTGTTTGGCCCGTATCGCACGGCCCCTCTCGGCATTTGTTTCGACAAACCCGAAAAGCCACGTATCATTCAGGATCATTCCTTTCCCCGCAACAACCCTTACATGCCGTCAGTAAATTCAGAAATTGACTCGTCTTCCTTCACCTGCGACTGGGGTAGCTTTATCGATTGCTTTGTTCGCGTTCTCAACGCCCCCCCTGGTTGCCAAGTCGCCGTTTTTGACGTCGAGGCCGCCCACCGTCGCATGCCTGTTGCCCCAGAGGATCGCCTCCATGTGTGCATTTCTTGGCACGACCATATCCACATGGACCATTGCTGTTGCTTCGGCTGCTCCAGTTCCTCAGGCATCTTTGGCCGCTGCTCAGACGGTATCGTACACATTTACTTTTTCAAAAAGGTCGATGACATTCTGAAATGGGCAGACGACTTCACTTTCTGGCGTTTTCCCTTCCCACCTTCTCTTGAAGGTCCTTGGTCATATTCTTTCGACGAATCACTCATTTGGGAGGTCGCAGTTACCCTCGGCTGGCCGTGGTCCAAAAAACCGAATAAATGTCTCCCCTTCGCATTCTCTTTCAACTACATCGGTTTCCACTGGAATCTTACCGATCGCACAGTCTCACTTCCCGATTCCAAACGTCAAAAATTTCTTACAAAAATTTCCAGTTGGGTTGCCGGTTCCGCTGTTACCAGGAAGGAATGCGAATCCGTCATCGGCTCTCTAAATCACTGCTCGATCATTATCGTTTCGAGTCGCACTCGCCTCCCGTCTCTTTATCGATTTCTTTCTTCCTTCTCCTCCCGACCCTCTCCCTTCATCAAACTTCACATCCCGGCTGAGGCCCTCAAGGACATCGCGTGGTGGCGCATTGAGCTTTCCCAACCATGGTGTGGTATGAAGATCTCCCCTCGTCCTACTCCATCCTCGTCTACCCTGTTTGTCGATGCCTCTTCGTCGTGGGGTATTGGTCTTATCTGGGATGGTCGTTGGCTCGCGTGGCCGCTCATTCCGGGTTGGAAGTCAGACGGAAGAGATATTGGCTGGGCGGAGATCGTAGCTGTTTATCTTGCGCTCATTTCAGTCATCGCCAACGGCTCTCGTTCAGTCACCCTCTCCTTACGTTCCGACAATTCCGGGGTCGTTGGGGCATTCAGTGCCGGGCTCTCACGAAATCCTCAGCAAAATTCGGTCCTCCGCCGTATCCTCCTCCTTTTTCGGGAGTTCGACATTTGGTTCGACATTTCCTGGGTTCGTTCGGAGGATAATCTTGCAGATGGGCCATCCAGAGGAATTTTCCCCGCTTCGCAGCGTATATCTTGTCCTCCCAAAATTCCCTTTTTCTTGCGGTCTTTCGTCGCTCCCGCCGTCTCCACTTAATGCCTTGTAGTTTTTTCTCGGCACTCTTGCCATTTCCGCTTCCCTTTTACATATCGCGTTGTATTTCCTGATCATTGTCCAGTTCCTGGATCAAATAAGGATTATTGTCCCCACCCCTTCATGCTGTTAAGCCCTAAAATAAAATTTTGCATGCCGTAAAGTCGCTTGATGCAATATCTTTCGGAGTTTTTCTTATTCTCAATGTCTCTCGATGATGCGACGTTGTCGTACATGGCCTCCCTCATTGTTTCCTCGGTTACCTCATTCGTTGCCTCGTCTCACACTATTCCAGTGCCCGTTACGGCTCCCTTTGTCTCCCCAGTGGATCTAACTCTCTCTCACGCATGGGCAGCTTCGACTCGCAAGAATTATAGTGGCGGCGTCTCGCGCTTCATCGACTTCTGCGTATCGAATTCCGTGCCGCCTATTGATCGCCTGCCCGCTTCAGAAGCGCTTCTCTGCTCTTTCGCGGCCTCATCTGCAGGCCTTCGTAGCGGTTCCGCCGTGCGGAACGACTTATCTGGTATCCGCGCTTGGCACATTGTCAACGACGTCCCGTACGCAGGGAGCACCCGGCTTTTTTATGTCCTTCGCGGCGTGGAAAATCTCACCCCCGCCTCATCGAGACGTCCCTCCCGGTTACCTATTACCCACGACATGATCACCGCTCTCCATTCGCGCCTCTCTCTTTCTGACCCTTTCGATGCTGCAGTTTTCGCAGCCGCTACGTCAGCATTTTGGGGACAATGTCGCTTGGGTGATATCCTCCCTGAGAAAGAATCATTTCACAATCCGAATCTATTCCCTTCGGTCTCAGACCTCAAACCGCCCGCTTCGTCTTTAGGATCTCGAAAATTGCATTTACCGTGGGATAAGGTGAAGCGCTCGAAAGGCGCGGATATCATTATATGCCGCCAAACGGGGGTGGGAGATCCTATATCCGCAATCGAGCACCACCTCGCCGTTAACGATATCCCCACTCATTTTCCTCTTTTTTCGTACAACACTCCCTCTGGTCACCTCGCGCTCTCCATTCGTAAATTTCTTGCTCGCTGCAACAACATCTGGTCTTCGATGGGGTTCCCTATCTTTACAGGCCATTGCTTCCACATCGGGGGTACTACAGAGCTGTTACTGCGTGGCGTCCCCCCCGACGTCGTGAAGATGCTTGGCCGCTGGTCTTCAGATGCATTTTTACGGTATTGGAGATCCCTCGAATTGATTGCCCCCCTTTATGCAGAACTCCTCCTTCCCCCGGCTTCTTTAGCATCTTCCCGCATGCCTTCGCGTCGTCGTCCGTCTCCCATTATTCTACATTAATCTTTCCTCTTCTGTAGTTAGGTTGTTTGGTGTTTGGGTTTTCCGTTCAGGCTCGCCTTTCATCTGTCTCCCTTGTCGTCTCTTTTTGGGCAGATCGTCTCCGCCTGTACAGCACAACCCAAATCGTGTTTCGAGAAAATGTAGGACTTTCTCTCTCGTTCTAGCCCCATTTCCTCGTCTCCCGATTTCCCCCAAAAACCTACGGACTAGAGATCAGACTCTCACATCATTATTTCTCTATATATACATCCCTCAGTCTAGCCAAAGAAAACACGAGTTTGGCGCACTCAGAAACACGTGAGGAGTGCACAGACTCGTGACGCGGCGTGACCTATAAACTCCGCGAGCTGCCTTTATAAAGGCAGCGACCTGATCTGGATCCATTTGACTCCCAGATCAGGTACCGTCACGACGCTCCCCTCTCGTCCACATCGGTCATCTCTCTCGGCCCACCCACCGCTGCCCCTTTCTAGTGATTTCTTGTCTCTCTGTCCGTGCTGTTTGGGCAGATCGTCTCCGCCTGTACAGCACAACCCAAATCGTGTTTCGAGAAAATGTAGGACTTTCTCTCTCGTTCTAGCCCCATTTCCTCGTCTCCCGATTTCCCCCAAAAACCTACGGACTAGAGATCAGACTCTCACATCATTATTTCTCTATATATACATCCCTCAGTCTAGCCAAAGAAAACACGAGTTGATTCTTTACATGAAATTGTACCATGTAGAGACTTGAAGATGATTTATTCCCCCTTCTTCTGAGGTTGGCCACAGGGTTGTTTAGTTGAAACACGAATAAATAGTTGTTTTGTGGGACAAAATAAATGTCCTTCGCTAACATCTTCAAATAGATCCCCTACGACGAACGGACAGTGAGGAAAGATGCCATTCAACGCGCTAACAAGGGGTTCACATAAACCGTACTCGTTAACTGAGCAAACCGCTCCGAGTTATAAACCCCGCTGGTCGCTGCCACTTCCACGACGGCAGCAGGCAGTTGCAACTTGCACCCTCGTCGCATTTTGTCGCAGCTGTGAGAAGTAATCTTGTGAAAAGTCGGTGGGATCTATTCCATGGTATGCATGACCACTCAGGCTCGAGGGAATATTGGTTATCTGTTGCGAAGGGAAGACGGATGTGATGACCTGGGATGCCAGGTCGTCACATTCCAAACCCCTCTGGCACAAGTTGCCAAACACCTTCAAGATTCAAGAAGTCCGACGAAGAAACCAAAAATTCGTCTGAAAAGACGCAGATCGACGTGCGACCCTTCCGACGATGACCCACAGGACTCAAACTTTTCGTCATCGTCCTGGCCCTCTGTCTGGCCGTATTCTTGGTGGCTCTTGACCAGACTATCATCGTGGTCGACATCGGCTGGTACGGCTCTGTCAGTTCCCACACTCACAAACTTGTTCCCTACCACCTCTAACCATGCCTTAGGCCTATTTCTTGACTACGACGTCGCTCCAGCCCACCTTTGGAAGAATTTACAAGACATTCAGCGTGTGTCCCCTTAAGCTTTTCTGGGAATGGGACATTGATACAGCAATTGATAGATCAAAGCCACCTTTCTGGTTGCAATTGCAAGATTCGAACTTGGCACCCTCATTTGTGGTGCTGCACCCTCCAGTACTGCTCTGATTATAGGCAGGGTTATTGCTGGCATCGGTGTCGGTGGGATCTTTTCCGGTGCCGTTGTCATTTCGGCGTATTCCTGTTCGTCCTCGCCTGTTTTTCTCTCATCAACAACACTCACTTCATACCCTGTTATCAAAGTGCCTCTTGCAAAACGGCCAATCGTGTATGGACTGATTGGTGGTATGTGGAGCATTGCTTCCGTCGCCGGACCGTTACTAGGAGGAGCCTTTACCGATCACGTCTCCTGGCGGTGGTGTTTCTACATCAAGTTTGTCTTCCTCCCTATAACCGCTCTACCTCACTTACCCTCTCTACAGTCTCCCAATCGGCGCCGTCTCTGCAGTCGTCATCATGTTCGTCCTCAAGATCCCACGGCAGTCGGATTCTTCAAACCAGTCTCTTCCGGCCCGCATCCAACAACTCGACCTCGTTGGCGCCTCCATCCTCGTCCCTGCTGTCGTATGCCTTCTCCTCGTGCTCCAATGGGGAGGTTCCACGTATCCCTGGCGCAACTCACGCATAATCGGCCTTTTCATCGGCTTCGGTGCCCTGACCGTCATCTTCGCTTACACTCAAATCAGGTTGGGTGATCGCGCCACCCTACCCCCTCGTATCCTCCCACAGCGCGCGGTCTGCTTCATGGTTATGTTTGGCGCAGCCTTTTTCGTGTTACTCTTTTACCTCCAGAGCGTCAAGGGTGTGTCGGCGACTAAATCAGACATCGAGATCCTTCCACTCTTCCTTGCAACGGTGCTATCATCCATCGTCGCAGGCGGCCTCATCACTGTAGTAGGGTATTACACGCCGTTCATCATCGTTGGCACCATCCTCTTCTGTGTTGGCTCCGGGATGATTTCCACATAACACGCCATTTTCAAAGTGGTTCGGTTACCAGGTCCTCGCAGGCGTCGGCGTCGGCGTCGGATTCCAGATACCCCTCCTCGCAGTCCAGACAGTCCTACCGCTGGACGACGTCCCCATCGGCACCGCCTGTGTCATGTTCTTCCAGACCCTCGGCGGTGCACTGTTCATCGCGATCTCCCAAACCGTCTTCCAGAATGGGGGTCATCCGCCGGAACTCACAAGTTTGCTCCAAGCGTTGAATTCATATATTCTGCTGAGCGCGGGGTGCCACCGAGATACGGGAAGTCTTTGACGAAACTGGGCATGCAGGACTAGCTGCCTGGGGCGCTCAAGGCGTATATGGTGGGACTGACGGCTAGCTTCAGAGTGGCGGTGGCGTGTACGGCGGCGGCTGTCGTTGCCGCATGCTTTTTTCGAGTGGAGGAGTGTCAAGGAGGATCAGGCAAAGAAAAGAAGGGAGCAAGCGGGAGGTGTCTCGATCGCTGCATGACCTCTTATTAGAGTTAATGTCCGGACTGGTCACCCATTCCATCATGATCAAATTTACATTACTTACAGTAACGTACTTCACATACATATTTACAAACAGTCGAGTATATACTATACATTCGTGGTTCTGAATACATATCAATATCCACATAGGTCGGATTAGAACACCTTTTTGCAGTACAGAATCAATGATATCAAGGTGTTCAAAGGAGTTGTAGTTCAACACATGACCCGCTTTCAGCTAGTAGTTCGAGGAAGTCCGCAATGTTGGGGATAGTGGTGTCAGGAGGAATAATAAGAGGTGCTGGGAGAAGCTCATGAACACAATTGGCATCCCTACAGTGATCAATGAATATGTAAGGTAAAAACGGGTTTGACGCAAGCCATACGTGTAGAAATAACACTTTGCGAGAGTACGGGTTCTCCCGGAAGTAACGAGATGACCGTCCAACCTGACAGGAATGCAATCGCCGTATGAATACCCCAACAGGGCTCAGTAATCCGGCGTAGGTGACGATGGCGTCTTAAAAAGACAAAAGTTGTAGTAACATCAGCCCATGCAATTGTTGATGATGCATAAAAGGTACGGCGGAACCCACCGCGGGGGTCTGTCTGGAAGACAGTGTAGCGGGTATCGCCGCGACGATGCTGGCAGGAACGAGAAGGAACAAGAGCGCAGAGTGCTTCATGATTTTGACAATGTGCAATCGAGAAATGGAAGGGAAGATGGAACTTGAAATGCGAGTTGAACGGACGACAGTTATTTTATATACGCAGGCCCATGGCAGGTCATCGTGCAGGGCGCTGGTGTCATAGTATATCAGGCAGTCGACTGAGGCACTTAGTAGTCTGTGTCAATGTCGAAAGTAGTTCGGATGGCAAGCGATTACCCGGTCACCGGTGGGGCTGTTCGGTTCAACCAATGTCATTATAACACCAAAGGCTTAAACGTGAGGATAATGTTAAAGGTGAAGATTGGTCGTAGAAAGAGTTTTCGGAAATGCTTGCCTCAGGGAGTGAGATATTAACCACCAAAGCTTGTTTTGCTTGGCGGATCGCCATGGTGTTCAAGTTCTTGCGGGTATCCATTGAATGACTCACTGGCACCCGAGGCTGCAGGTGGCGCGTCCAGTCCTTGTGTACTGCCGTGGTGCACATACGATTTGACTGACAGGTTTCTGATAAGAAACTGTTAGTTTTGGGGGCCCTCGAACTGATGTTTAAGGCTTGAGTCAGGGCGGGTTCCCACTTTGAGGACATTTAGAGTTTCTTGGTGTGGGAAGCAACATGGCCAGTTGAATGTGTCAGATGACGTTCGTCCACTCATACTGACGCCCGTTCGCTCGTCCTGACGCCCGTTCGCTCGTACTGACGCCCGTTCAGAGGAAGCTCTCAGCGCCGCGCGCAGACTCTGGGTGCGTTTGGCTAAGATATATTAAGCCGTAAAACTAGGCCTTATCAGTATTCTTCTCCACCGATGGCTATGACCATTCAACCTGTGGGCGAGAGTAGTCTCTTTTGGTGGTAGGACGAGGTTCAAGTTTGAGGCTGTGACAGGACAAAAAAAAAACGAAATTACACCACCTCCTTTATAAACCCAATGTTGCTATAAGACGCTTGTTACTTTGTGAGGACTACGACGAAGAGCCAGTTCAGTCTTCAGCGTGCTTCAGCATTCGTTATCCAAAGTGTAAAAACAAAATTTTCTCCTACACAGGACAACGAGTGTCATGACCGGGATGCTGTTGGAACTTGAAAGGGGGTATACAGCATTCTCGTGGTTGCTGTCTCCTTCGGGAATGTGTCGGCCTTAGAATGTTGTGACGATTGGTCCTGGACGCTGCCAGTGGGGAAGTTTACTTGCGGTTCAAGAGGAAGCCGTACCGTCACGGTAATTATAACAAGGCCGCATTCGGACTCGGAATTTCGTCAAGACCGAACTGTCGGCGTCAGTCCGTATAAAGATGGGGTGAGCGCTTAAAGGACTGTCCTTATAGTAATGGCGTGCTGCCTCGTTGCAGCAAAATCCACTGCCTCACGATGGACGGGTTACTTCGAATTCGTCCAGTGGGCTCCGAGTCTGTGCTTCCTGAACAGCAAGACATAACCATCCAAGGTTCGCACAACAACACCACCATCTTCAAAGTAGAAACACTGACAAGGCTCGACAGTCATGAATGCGAGCGATCTCCCCCTTACCACGTTCAAGAAAGCCCCACATCCGTTTGTCCGTATATCGGTCGACAGATTTTCAGACGAAACTGAGGTTACTGAGAATCCGTCCACTTCACCTTATTGGACCAAGACAATCCGTCTTTCGGTCGTCGACTGTTTGCCATCCGATCCGACGCAGGCCGCTGTCTGGTTGAGCGAAGCCGGAAGATCCACTGTGTATCCAACATCCGTTCTTTCGTTTCAAGTGATCCATCATCGCCCCCTCATTCCCGATCATCCTCTGTGTCACTGTGAACTCACCATCGAGGATCTTCTTAAATTACAACGGGTTGCGGCAGGTGAGCATTTTTATCTTGTCAAGATGCTCTCTCAAACACACATCCAGAGATCCACCTGGATCTGCGTCCACTAAAGGAGAAGCCCAATGCTCCCACTGCAGGTCGTCTCACCCTTCATGTTGACCTCGTCAAATCTGCAGCAGCCAAGCCCAACGCCAAAGCAGAAATCGTGGATGGGCAGTTCGATGGTCCACGGGTCCTTGCGACCATAGATCATGCTCAAACTTTGAGCAGTGCCGTGATTGGTACCGTAGGCGATGTTGCTTCTGCTGCTTGGACGGCGTTGGAGCCTCTCTGTGGATTTTTGGACCTTCCCGTATTCGAAAAGCTTGTAAAGGCACTGGATGAGCTCGCCAAGGTTTGCATAATTATTTTCAATCAAGTGGTGTGTTGATTCCTTCCCATAGATCCACCCATTCGTCAATTTAGGTTGGACAATCATAGTCTCTGTATATAAGGTGCGATATGGTTCCCCCAATTTATGTCTACCCTCAGAGTCTCCATCGATGATTTAGGTCGCGAAAGCCGAAGTAGATCGGGACAATAAGATTACTGACCTGATAACAACGATGACCGACGTTTTCACTTTCGCTGGAGCGGTTGACAGGGTGCCGAAGATAGATATGTATAAGGATGTCATTGGCAAGTTGTGGAAACAGGCGTACGAGTGCGCTTTGTTCATCCAGGAGTACAAAGGTCATGGATTTACTCGCAAGTCTCCAATCTACCACAATCTTGTGATTCTCTCAGACTGACTGGCCACTTCACACAGGTCGAGCATTAGTCGGTACGATCTCAAACGCATCTGCCAAGATAGAGGATTTCTCTACTGCGTTCAAAACCCTCAAGGAGTCGTTCGACAGAGCAACGGGTATTCAAATCGTGCTCTCCACTTGTCGGATCTCTCAGGATACTAGGCGGTTGAGTGAGTCTCATCGTCGTCATGTGTGTCCTCACCGTCATGCTCATGCTGCTGTCGATATTTGACAGTCCTTACGGATGCACTGAAATTACCGATCCCGCCGGATGCTTCAGCACGACCGCGGTGCCTTGGAGGCACTCGCGTACGTCTCCTCAGATTCATTTTGGAGTGGGTAACCTGTCCTGACGACAAGACCATCCTCTGGTTGTCGGGATATCCTGGTTCAGGGAAGAGCACTATCTCGGCTAGCATTGCCGATTGCCTTGACGAAGTTAACCGCCTTGGCTGTTTCATTTACTTCAGCCGCGACGCAGAGGATCTGAGGCGCCCCGAGTTGGCCATCCGACGATGGGCAGATCGTTTAGCTTCCTTCGATCCTCGTGTTGCGGAAGTTCTGGATGCCGCGCTCCAAAAGACGAGGGGCATCATTGATCATCCACTTCATACCCAATTCACCAAGCTTATCGTCGAGCCACTGTCCTCCATCCAGTCACTTCAAACGGAAGGTCCAATAGTTGTGGTCATCGATGCACTAGATGAATGTGGGAGTGTTCCCGAGCGTCGCTCTTTACTCTCGATTCTGGCGTCAGAGTCGAGGAAGCTTCCGCCATTTATCAAAGTTCTGATCACGAGCAGAGACGAGCCCGACATACGATACGAATTCCAGGACAAGTCTCACATCCTTGAAAAGCCACTCGACATCGCCGATGCGAGCACAGCTGCTGATATATCAAAGTTCTTCCATCACCGATTCCTGCAGATCCGCACAGGCGTTTATGGTCGGACAGTGCCAGCGCCATGGCCTACACTGGATGACATTACTAACCTCGAGGAACGCGCAGCAGGGCTTTTTATCTGGGCGTCTACCGTCTGTAACTTTGTCCAAGGGGACGGACGGGTCATCGATCATCAGAAACAGCTCAAGCTCATTCTGGACAAGACTTCACCCGACGCGGAATCTCCGATCAACAAGCTCTATTCCGCCGTCCTCGCACAGTCATATGATTCACAAGATCACGATATGGCACATGACTTTAAATTGATTCTATCGACAATCGTATCGGCGCGGACACCACTTTCCTCGAAGGCTGTTGCGCAATTTCTTGATCATATGCCGCGCATGTCAAGACTCGATGTGATCATGTTTGTCCAGCCTTTGGGGTCATTACTAAGTGGGACCAGGGATGCGAATGCGTTGCTCCGACTACTTCATCCTTCCTTTTATGATTTCTTGACGGATGAGAAGCGAAGCCAACACTTCTATATTGATACAAAAGGGCACAGTGCCGCAATGGCCAGATCATGCCTCGAGATTATCATTCACGAATTGAATAAGGACGACATCTGCGGGGTCGGAGATCTGTTCTACCTAAACAAGGACATCTCAAATGATGACGTAGAACGAGCAATGTCTGAGGCTCTCCGTTACGCCTGTCGCTTCTGGGTGGACCATATCATCGAAGTCGATTCTGCCGTAGAGCTTTTGGACAAAATTGAAACATTTCTATTTCGACACCTGTTGCACTGGATTGAAGCCCTGAGTCTCATGAACATGTTGGGTGTTGCACATCGGTCATTGGTGCGTCTTGAACGGTGGTTGAGAGTAAGTTTCTTCTTTAATTGAATATCGAGCTCGTTGAACATTCACATCAGGAATTCAGCCGAGGGAGCGATGATCTAATCAACATGACGTACGATGGACAACGGTTTCTGCAAGCATTTTCCAGGCCCATCTCAGAGGGTGCCTCGCATGTCTA
Organism: Hygrocybe punicea; assembly: GCA_963556145.1. Lineage (NCBI taxonomy): Eukaryota > Fungi > Basidiomycota > Agaricomycetes > Agaricales > Hygrophoraceae > Hygrocybe > Hygrocybe punicea. The sequence goes on from OY744470.1 coordinate 5,456,468, forward strand.
TTCCTCCGCATTGGCATTTACACCCACGGATACCTATCTGTTCCGTGTCTATGCTGCATCTTATGCCGATAGACATCCTACTATTGTATTTGGGAAGGAACATAGATGGCCAGTTCTCATATCCGTTCTGGAAGGGCATCAAGATTGGGTCCATTCTGTTGTATTCTCACCCGATGGTTCTCGACTTGCAAGCTGTTCCTCCGACAAGACTGTTGGCATTTGGAATGCCGAGAGTGGTGCGCCTGTTTGTGGCCCGTTGGAAGGCCATACAAAAGGTGTCAATTCCGTTGTTTTCTCACACGATGGTTCTCGACTTGCGAGCTGCTCCAACGACAAGACTGTTCGCATTTGGAATGCCGAGAGTGGTGCGCCTGTTTGTGGTCCGTTGGAGGGGCATGAAGAAGCTGTCAATTCCATTGTTTTCTCACACGATGGTTCTCGACTTGCGAGCTGCTCCTCCGACAAAACTGTCCGCATTTGGAATGCTGACAGTGGTGAACCAGTTGGCGGCCCATTGGAGGGGCATAAAGAGGCTGTCTATTCCGTTGTTTTCGCTCGCTATGGTTCTCGACTTGCGAGCTGCTCCTCCGACAAGACTGTTCGCATTTGGGATGCCAAGAATGGTGCACCAATTGGTGGCCCATTGGAGGGGCATGGAAAAGTGGTCAATTCCGTTGTTTTCTCACCCCATGGTTCTCGACTTGCGAGCTGCTCCGACGACAAGACTGTTCGCATTTGGAAGGCTGAGAGTGGTGAGCCAGTTGGTGGCCCGTTGGAGGGGCATGAAGAAGCTGTCAATTCCATTGTTTTCTCACCCGATGGTTCTCGACTTGCGAGTTGCTCCGCCGATAAAACTGTCCGCATTTGGAATGCTGACAGTGGTGAACCAGTTGGCGGCCCATTGGAGGGGCATGAAGGTTCGGTCCGTTCTGTTGTTTTCTCACCCAGTGGTTCTCGTCTTGCGAGCTGCTCCGACGACAAGACTGTTCGCATTTGGAATGCCAAGAATTGTACACCAGTTGGTAGCCCGTTGGAGGGGCATGAAGAAGCTGTCAATTCCGTTGTTTTCTCACGTTATGGTTCTCGACTTGTGAGCTGCTCCAACGACAAGACTGTTCGAATTTGGAATGCCGAGAGTTGTGCACCAGTTGGTGGCCAATTGGAGGGGCATGAAGAAGCTGTCAATTCCGTTGTTTTCTCACCGGATGGTTCGCGACTTGCGAGCTGGTCGAAGGACAAGACTATTCGCATTTGGAATGCCAAGAGTGGTGCACCAGTTGGTGGCCTGTTGGAGGGGCATGAAAAAGCTGTCTATTCCGTTGTTTTCTCACCCGATGGCTCACAACTTGCGAGCTGCTCCCACGACAAGACTGTTCGCATTTGGAAGGCCGAGAGTGGTGAGCCAGTTGGTGGCCCGTTGGAGGGGCATGGAAACGCTGTCCATTCCGTTGTTTTCTCACCCAGTGGTTCTCGTCTTGCGAGCTGCTCCTCTGACAAGACTGTTCGCATTTGGAATGCCGAGAGTGGTCTGCCTGTTTGTGGTCCGTTGGAAGGCCATGCAGAAGGTGTCAATTCTGTTGTTTTCTCACACGATGGTTCTCGACTTGCGAGCTGCTCCAACGACAAGACTGTTCGCATTTGGTATGCCGAGAGTGGTGCGCCTGTTTGTGGTCCGTTGGAAGGCCATGCAAATGGTGTCAATTCTGTTGTTTTCTCACATGATGGTTCTCAACTTGCAAGCTGCTCCTCCGACAAGACTGTTCGCATTTGGAATGCCGAGAGTGGCGCACCAATTGTTGGCCCGTTGGAGGGGCATGAAGAAGCTGTCAATTCCGTTGTTTTCTCACACGATGGTTCTCGACTTGCGAGCTGCTCCAACGATAAGACTATTCGCCTTTGGAATGCGGAGAGTGGTGCACCAGTTGGTGGCCCGTTGGCAGGCCATAAAAATCGGGTCCATTCTGTCGTTTTCTCACCCGATGGTTCTCGACTTGCAAGTTGCTCCTATGACAACACTGTTTACATTTGGAATACCGACAGTGGAACTGCAGTTTTCCCACCACTGATTGGGAACCTCGAGAACCTGGCTGTCCCCTTGTTTTCACACGCTACTTTGGCATCGTCGAAATCCTCGGATGGTTAGTGTTGTCCTCAAACTTTTCCTCTTGCCATTGTTGTTGACACTATGATGCCAATGCTGCCCCTCTTCAGCTTCAGAATTTGCTCCCCACCTTACCTTTCCCTCTAGCATTACAGATGATGGTTGGGTCACTACACCTACAAGAAGGCTGCTGTGGTGGCTGCCCATCCATTTTCGAAGTGAACCTTGGCCGGGGCCACGTAGCCTGGCTGTTTGTGGCCGAAATCACATGGCTCTTTTCAGCAATGTTTAATTCGATTGATATCTATGTCAAATTTTCTAATCACACAGGCCACTTTTGAATCGTTTGAAGATGAGATAGGAAGCGCGAGACAGCGACACGGTCCGGGGAAATAATAATTGAGTTTTTCATATTTTACAAAAAGAACCATACAAGGCTATACAGTGGGAGTGGTGGGTGGGAGAAGGGGTGTCAAGAGAGCTGCGATGCCCGAAAGAAGCCATAGCAGCATTCCAGTGGTGCCACCGCCCTCACTTGCAACAGCATCTCGACAACATTCAAGCCATTGGCCGCTGGGCTTCTAAGACTTTCTGCATTTATATGATATTATATCTGTCATCATCCTGTCCTCGGAGTCCTTGCCATGCATCTTGCCCCCCGGGCCTCTTTTTAATTTTTTGGTTTCATTTTACTTCCTGTCCCATCACCTTGCTTCTATGGAATTGCTATATATGGCTTCGTAGCGGAACCGGGTTTTGAAAAATCCGTCATTTGAAGGGTTTTCAGATGCGTTTTCCTGCGTTCTGAGACCCAGGGTTTTCCAAACCGGAAGTGGGAAAAAATGCAGGGATTTCCTTCTTGACACCCAGGGATTTCACCCTGACATCGACAATTTAGATGTATGAGGTTGAATTGCACGTAACGGTCACCAAGATCGCGAATACAATTTTTTTCACAGAAGAACTACAGACAGAATATACCAGTACAGAACGACTTGACTACTCGTACAATTCGAAAGACACTCGTCGTACAACTTGAAAGACGCTCATACAACCTGAAGGCATGGCAACAATCCTGTAAACGAGTCAATGCGCCATCGTGAGGTCAGAGTGTAGCAGATGTATTACACACAGTCATCCGCTTCATCATCTGTGAGATCAATCACAATCCGCGGATGAGAGGTAGATGCCGAACTTGAGCTGGCAATTTGGGGATGAGCCGAGCTTGAGCTTGCAGTTGGAAAATTTTGAAGACGCTGATGAGGCGAGTGGCGTAAGACATCGAAAATCTGTGGGCTAAGAAAAGCTAAAATCAGTCAATATGCTACGTACCGGCTGAGGAAGTATTGGGTAATGATCCAAACGTGGTGCGTCGTAGTCCAAAGGCAGGGTGTGGCGATTGGATCGTTTGTGAGATTGAGTATAATCTGCAACCATATCAGGCAGCGCATTCTCCAGGATTGGTGCTGGGACCCAGGCAGAGCGTGTAGGTCCAGCTCTGCCAGATAGTTTGGATGTGCAAATCGTCCTAAGAGCAGAGTTTGCGATAACGGAGAGAGCCATGGTTGAATATTCAATGCGGTAGAATTTGAGGGTTGGTGCTTCAGCTGATCCATCCTTCGACAAACGAATTCGGCGGATGGACGACAGTCCAAAGTGAGGCTGAGGGTCAGGTTTTGATACCTGTGGTTCTTGATACTCCTTGTGTCCGTCAATCAGAACCTGGCTGTTATCAAAAAGTGACTCACATGGCGGCAGAGCATTTGAATGCACACGCCATCCCATAGAATATTGTCAAAACGGTTGGCAACTCCTACCGTACTTTGCCAGCCAAAGCGCTGCTCGCAGATAGCAGCTAATTTTGCAATGTTAGGTTGCCTTGTGCTCGGTTGGGTGAGATCTGGGCCTGCTCCATTTTTCGACCATGATGTCAATGGGTTGGTATAGCAGATGAGATGGTGATGTTTTGGGAATGTATCAGGAATCTGTGTTGCCAATGAATGGCATTTGCGAGAGAAATAACCATGTGCATTTGATGAGAGCTCCATACGCAAACTCTCTCTCCAGCCTGGGAGAAACTGGCCTAACTGCTTTGGCGAAAGAGTGAGTGCAGCATTCAACAATGAGTCTCCAAAGCCAGCACGAGCAAGGCCATGGGAAATTGTGACCCCAAAGTTCTTGAGACCCGTCTAAAACAAGCGCTCAGTTCATATCACATGGAAATCAGCGGACGACACACAAGATCATAATCACCGCCACTAAGCAGTGCAACAAGGACCATTCCACCTTGCGTGAGTGAAACTTGAGGTATTTTCTTGATCGTAGGCAACATGTAAACGGTCACCAAATCACTTGCAGTCTTCCGCCTGGCTGAAGGTTGTGAGAGATGTAATTAGTCAGATTTTAGTCGCTGCTTACCATCGTATAACATGTGTTGCTCCAAATACGAAGGCATCGCTATCTTCGGTGATGATAGCATCAACGATAAATGCTTTGTTAAGACAGGCCAATTCGGCCTCAGCTTCCCCAGGAGCCTCCACAGGCAATTAGACAAGAAAAAAAATCAAAATGGAATATAAATATATACGGTGTAGTAGTCAAAACCGAATGCTTTGAGAAGTTCTTGGAATGGACCAGTGAGCCAATTAGGTTTTGTAATCACCTGGATTCTGCGCTTCGTGGAAGGCCAACCAGGTCCATCAAAGACAAAAAGTGGAGTTACAGGACATTGAAGAAGACGTGCAAGTTTGAAGAAAATGATGCGAAGCTCTGGGTTTTCACCTGCTTGAGCATGTCCGGTGCGGAATGCGAACTGTGCCTGAGAGATCCAAATACTTGTGGAGAATAGTTAGATACTACTACGTGTAATCACTGTGAGCAACATACCTTGCATCAATGCCAACGACAAGAGTTCGCAAGCCATGTCTGTTACACATGAATCCCTCAGAGACACTGAGTTCAGTAAATGACCGCTCTTGCGCAGCAGGCTGCAGGATCTGCAAGACAATTAAATAGCACCAATATATCATGAGAACGGCATACATTCCACAGTCCCTTGACTCCCATTGCAAGAGGAGAGCAAGGCCCCTATTGTGTCTAATGTATACGTGTTATCTATGTCTCACTTGCAGCATTTCCAAATTTATTTACATGCTGGTTGTCCGTTCCCTCAAGACGCAACTGAATGCCAGAGTGTACAACAATGGAAACAGTGTGATTGCGAAGAGAAAAGTACAAAATGAAATATGGAATGCACATTGGAAGTACAAGTGATCGGCTTCAAGGGTTCTATTCGGAACTGGAACTGAATCCATTGCTCAGTCATTGGCAACCTCCTCATGTCAACATTCGAACCCACCGTGGTGCTTAGTATCATAAAAAACTCCATTGCCACATCGGTCAAAGAAAGAAAAGAGCTTGAGCTGAAATGGAAATCTTCCGTTGGTCAATTTGCTTTTGTGGTGATATCCGATTGACATACATTTTACGCCAGGTGGACACGCGGGTCAGGGCCTGGATAAAGCATCGCAGTGCCGTATCTCGAAATCAATCGGCAATTGAAAAGCAGTTAGAGTGGGAAGCACATGTCGTGGAATATGTTGGCTTCATCTATAAACTGACGAAGTGCCATGGGAATGCAAAAAAAGGATCCCTACCTCCGGGCCTGCCTAATAATATCCCATTCCTGGGTCCTCGTTTCCTTCCACCATCATACCGGCACATTCGCAAGCGTCAGCCTGTAGCCATAATTCAACCCGAGACAGCCTACCTCAAACCATTCAACATCATCCATCCCCTTTACCATGACGATATCAGTACATGTCCTCAATGCAACTCAACTGATACACAGTGGGATGGATGGACCACAACTGGACATCGCGAGATCCATGGCATCCGAGAAGAGGAAACCGCGTTGGGCTATCAGCTTATCTGCAAAAACTGCGAGAGTTTGTACTCACACAAAAAAGGTAGTGCTTTGCCGGACAAAGAAGGAACCTATTGTTTTGCTACAACAAACCCAGCTTTTTGGAGAAAATGGGAGCTCTGGGCTGTTCCTCGTGAGTGTAAACATTTCGGATAATGGATAGACTCACAATGGTTTCCAGGCGATGTTCCTTACTTCTTTAAGCGCTGTGCTGTCACTCATGAGCTCTTTGACCTGATAATCGAGTTACGACCATCCTCAACATCAGGGGGACTTGCGGAAAATATCATGCGCAAGTGATGATTATTGAGTTGCTTGATTTGTTACTGAAAAGACGGATGTAGAACTTCACCTTCTCGAATACAAGAAGAGAATGTTCGAGTACTTACAGAACTTCCAAAACCAACAGATCGCACCCTTGCAGCCAAATCCATTGACGATGTTCTCTGGCCCATTCAATCGTGAAGGCTATGCCGATAATAGCATCACCGATGATCTTATAACCGATATCTTCCTCACTTTCCATGAGCAAACACGTAAGAGAGAGTCCGAAGAATACCTCCGGACATTAACAGGTCAGTCACTATTTTATTGCTATTAGACAGGTCCACTTACACCGAACCATCTATCAGCGAAAATTATATCACTTGATAACACATTCCGTGTAGCCAACAAGGCCACCATTGTTGACAAGCAGAAAAGACGTACTAAAGTGATGAAAGGGGGTGTTCTCAGTGCACTGAATGAGGAGGGTCAGACCATGGCCTGGGTATGTTGTAACATGTCGCTGCATGCAAAATTAATTGGAAATCTTGGTCAGCGCATGGGCCAGACTGCCGCTGCAGATGAAATAACAGAACTACTTAGTGGTTATAGTCGACGTTGCAAAGAACTTGGTGTTCCAATGCCGGAAATGGCCATCGTTGACAATTGCTGCCATGTTCGGAATGCTATCTTGAAGGCATGCCCCCAAATACATGTTGCTCTTGATGTCTATCACTTCTTGATGAGGTATGTGTCAAGGATAAAAAGTGAATGATCTGCGGTGCAATTGAGTGCTGGACACACACAATTGTTCCGCAGATCTTCAGAAAAGATCTGCACTTGGAATCACACTCACCTTGTAACTAGGTATCTTATTGTGATCATCAATGGCGTCAAGAATCCCTATAGGAGCATGGTTGCTAAGGATATCACTGAATCAATTCTAAAAGTCAGAGCTGGGAAGGAGGGTCATGCTATCTATTGGGATAAGGAAGAACAGATAACGAGATTGCAAACCGCATATGATAAATGGGTGGAGAAGGGGAATGTGTGGTCTGCGGCTGCTTCTAAGGTCAGTTGTGCTGTAAATGATCAGCATTGACGGTTGATAGCTAACAAGTGCAAGAAGGTACATGCGGAGCAAATGCGTCATGTACAGAAAGGGTGCTTGGTGAGGACGCGCAATGACATTGCCGCAGACGGAAGCCGAGTCGAAGGGTCCCATAAAGGGTGGAATTCAATTCAGCGATCATTTGCAAGCGGCCTTGAATTGTTTTGTGCACTGGCTCACGACTTCGTGTTGCGCCGAAACATCCGTATCGCGTCAGCCCTCACTGAACCTACACCGTTTATCAAGTCAACATTTGGATCTCATCATATACATTTGACGAATCAAATCGCTATCCTGTGGAACAGACTCATAAAAACTGAACGCTCGAAAAGCAACAAGACAAACCTTCAACTTCTTCCGGAGATGAGGTTTGCAAATAGTGACGAAACATTTGGCTTGGTGGTCTCAAGGCATACAGAAACATTCGGCGGTCTTCTGGAGATTAATCATGAAGAGAATGGTGATTTGGAGCGGCTCCTCCACATACCTTTACAAGATGATTCGGATGCCAATACAGTCCTCCAAAGTCTCGGAATTGATCCTATACTTCGCTTTCAGCCTCTGCAGTCCAGTGTCCATCAATCAAATGTGGAAAATCCGACACAGACCTCAAGTGCTGGCAAATTTGGCAAGGTATGTGCTTGATAACGCTGATGGACTGAACCTTAACTTGGGGACAAAGGACACAAGCAAGACGTGGCAGGAAGGAAGCAATGGAGAGAAGGTTGACGGAGGGGGGACAGCGAATCAGGGTGATGGGGTTGTTGATAACAATCGCGGCCAAATATCGCACATGCAGGCAGAAGTAGTAATGGTTACAGACCCTGAGATTTCGGGGCTCCAATGTCAACGTACCACTTCAGCATCCATTGTGAGTCTCAATGATTCTAACTGAATGCACTTACTAGATACTTGTAGGTTGATGGTAACAATGCCGCCACCACCCCAAAGCGGAAACACAACCAATCTTCGACTGATGGCACTGAATATTCTGTCACAAAACGAATGTGCACACAAGAACTGAGGGCCGCTTCACCGGTAGATCAATTCTATCTGTTCATGTATCAGGGCATCGATAACAATATTGAAAAATAGATGCCAGGCCAATCACTTGGCCTGGATGTCTATTTCAAATCCCAGCACCCACCGGTTTACCGTGGAGCCCCTTCTCCAGCTGGCCTCCCTTCTGAAAATCCTGGTCAAACTATGCCAGTAACCAAGCTTTGCTTGCCCCTCGTACTGCCAGATCAACAGAACCTCACTCGATCAGAACGCTTATTCTCGATTGCCACACGAACTGACATCCGATCGATGTCAATCAAGGACGACAAAGAATTTTATCTGTTCATGGATATGCGTCTCGAAAATCGCTGGGTATCATTCAACATGACCTCTCAAAAATGGGTAGCCGCAACTCAAAAATACAACGAATGTTTGGAGGCAGCGAATGCCAAAAATAACCATCTTACTATTAAGAAAAACCCTCGTGCGCTCGTCGATCTCCTTAGTGACATGGAAACAAAAATTTCCGACCGAATTTTGAAGAACAATTACACATGTACGTTCTCTCTGACCTTTCCTCAGTGAATTCTTTGTTCCTGACATTTCTCGCGATCATTCAGCTACCAGGAGCAAGACTGAAACATTTTGGAGAAGGCATTGTGGTGCGATCCCTCTAGTCAAGGTGGAAAAAGGAAAATCAGTACGTATCACTTGTTGCTAGACTATCAACGCTTCGCATAACATTATGAACCACCAGAGAAGGGCTGCAATTTGCACTCGATGTCGAACAATTATGTACCCTGGTCCGACAGGTTCTCCGGAGAACCATAAGAAAGGCTACTGTTCCGACGGAGTTAAACAGGTGATGAAGACGGACCAAGTACCTGAGTGGCCCCAGCCTCAAGGCATTTTTGAGCTTGGGACGACATTCAATCCAATGGTATTCTTGGCCACCCTCCGTGAGGTTTACGACGTGTTTGTGATACGAGGAGATGATGGCGGGGACCTCACAATGGAGTACGCAGCATTCGCAAAGCTTATCCAGAGCCGCACGATCACCATTCCCGATGGCCGGTGCTTGTTCAAGCTTTTTGTCGACCTCAACACACCCTGCTCAACTCCGTCGGAGATACTTGTTGAATACGCTGGATCACGCTACTTGCAAATGGACTGTCTTCGTGCCGACAACCAGCCTCTTCATGGTAATGAGTCTGGCTCATTATCCGTTTGAATCCTTCCTTGAAAACTTTTTCAACTACAGTTATAGCTAATTTTCTCTGCCCTTGCCTGGTTGCGCGGCTCTCGTTCACCTTATTTCACTTGTTTGTGGTTTTATAGACAACTACTTACTATAGTTTGTGAAAGACAACTAGTGCACGTCTTCACAAACTAGTACACGTAGTACGCGTAGTTTTTCTCGACAAAAAAAATGTACTTTCTCACGTGGTTGTGGGTCTCCCTTCGGTCATTTCGGTCTGCCTTGGGTCCTTCGGTCATCTCGGTCAAGTCTCGGTCTTAGGACGGTCTTAAGATAACCCTTCTTATGGCGGGGTTGCCCGGGTTTTGCTGATGAGTAATCACATGACTTTATGCCAATGAGAGGACAATTTACAGACATTCCGATGTGACTCGGAGCTGCTATTCTTTTCCATCCCAGTCCAGGCAGCGCCTCCTCAGTCGCTTCAATATGCCTCCGAGTCTCCACAGAAGTTCCCTCAAGTTGAACTTAGGCGCGCCCCGTTCATCTCGGCGCGCATCGCCTTTATGTTCTCACTGGGATGAGTCACCCATCAATCTTGTTTGTGGTCGAGACACTCCCTCAGACCGTATGGTGTCATCTTCCGACATATCTGAGTGATCTGATAAGAACTGGTGGCTTAAACGTTGTCGCCGAGAACACATCAACGTCCATTGCAATCATGGCTGATTGTCGATAAGTAAGCGCTAATGAACGTGACGACTCGGAGCTTCTGTACTGACGGAGTGCAGTGCATAACAGGGTCCCCAGTATTACAGCATTACTTTGGCATACCTTCTCGTTATAGCATGGGTGTTCAAGTTGGCGCTTGAACACATCAACGTCCATTGCAATCATGGCTGATTGTCGATAAGCGTTAACAGTAAGCGCTAATGAACGTGACGATTAGGAGCTTCTGTACTGACGGAGTGCAGTGTATAACAGGGTCCCCAGTATTACAGCATTACTTTGGCATACCTTCTCGTTATAGCATGGGTGTTCAAGTTGGCGCTTGGTGAACATGGTCTCATGATCAGTCCCGGTTGAACGGCTTTACAGATGAGAAGATAAAGAAGAAGCCAACAAACAGGTCATTGGCGCACCTTATCTCTTGCATTATTATATAAAGTGAGTCCGAATGGTTATAATAACTCGTTCTCCTCTCCATAACCAACTATCAACACTTTCACATTCTCCTCATTGTACAAACATGTCAGAGCAAAACGTGACGGTCTCTTTGCCGAAAAATCATGTCGCCGTGATATCGGGCGTGAGTTCCAACCTGGTCGAACGTGAAGGCGCTTACCTGAACTCCTTTCCGCCGAACCTCTACAGACCGCCACGGCGGGTTGGACGCAAGATGTCAAAATCAAACTCCAGAAGACTGATGACACCGATATCCAAGAATTCACATTGCAGGGATTAAATGTCCCTCTTGCGGTCACCGAGGGAGGATCAGGCTTCGCTGGTCAAGAGGCCATTGTGATTGATCCAGTCTCCGACAACGACAGGCAACTTGAGATCATTTTCAAGGCGATCAAGACAAACACAACAACTCCCGTCAATATCACGGGATTTTATTCCGATACGGTGGGCGAAAGACATTTATTTGATGGCTAGGTCCGCACTATAACTTATGAACAATTTCTAAAGCATACTCCTAAAGACTTCGTGACTACCTACACCGTAAGTTATCGTTGAATTTTTTTTTCATGAGCATTATTGATAAACTCGGCAATTCTCAGTATTGGACTGAGGATGGGGGTGACTCCGACTACCACGATACCACTCTTGTCGTATCTGTGATCAAAACGTGATTGCCACACCTATACTCCGGTTTGACACTAAACTGACGCCCTACGACTTGCAGTACGAAGTGATCAACTGTCGGAGGCATCAAGTGTTCTTGTTCTTGTTCTGTACAGTATCGCAATGGCTTGTACATGTATGTAGTCAGATTGTCTTCTAAGAGTTTCCAGATATGTGGATACGCTTCATGAACTGTGTGAGACTGTGGGTCACCTATACAAATCAAGTCCAACTACGCTGATCCATCGAGCCAAAGCAATAGATTCTGTATGAAAAATAAGAGACTTCAAGCACGTGCCAACTTGTACATAGATACTCATCGGCAGAACCTTCAACACCTCTTATTGTCCCTCACAGCAAGTACGCTACTGCCTTGCCCGCTTAGAGCTGCCCTCTTCTCTACCATGCTCATCCCTCTGGCGCTTTGTGCCACTCTCCCCGGACCTTGATAATTTGTCGAGCATCGCGCGAACAGGATCAATAACCCCTTGGAGTTCTTCAATCAACGTTCGCTGCTCGACGAGCTCCCCTCGCATGGTATCCATTTCCCTCTCACGCTCCTCGATTAACGATTGTCTAGTGGCGTTGACAGTTTGCTCCTCGAACAACCGAGTTCGCAGTGCTTCCCACTGGGTATTTGCATTGTCAGCACGGCTAGCTTGCTGATCGAAAACGGATTGTAATCCCCTGAAATGCCTCATGAGCGGATGGCTTTCAGGTATGGCAAGCGGAGGTATGGCAAGCGGAGTAGCTTCTGCAAGGCGGAATAAATCAGCTCTTTCGGAAAGAGTGAGGTTTGACATACGAGCGGTCGCGAAGGAGGAATTTGGTGCTGCCTTGGGTATTTCATTGCGTGTGGCTGCTGGAGGCGCCACGAACGGCCGCGGTGACGTCGGGCGCATTTCAGGAGCAGGTGGATTTCCGTTGGCTTGACTCGGTGTGTGTGAGCTATCACTTGCCGTGGGTTCTGGAGATGCCCGGAAACCCTCCGGATCGCGGTGTGTGGATTGATGTACTCCTGGAGATAGTGGTGGTGGGTCATCCTTGTCGTCGCTATCCCCAGAATCGCTGCTGATCCCAAATTCTTCAATTCATTGTTAGTAATCAGTTCAGGAATGAAAGCCACGGCTGGCGACTCCACCTAAGTCTTTCGAATCCACAACTTTTGGTTCTTTCATATCTATCAATCCGTCCATGGCCCACATGAATGTACGGAATATTGCGGCCTGAGAAGGTTCCTCAATGCCTTTTTGATTTTTAGACCAACTGCTGATTGCAGACGTCAAACACGGCCCCACCCAGCAGAGACATTCATCCTCTGGATGTACACTGCAATCTGCTGGGATTGCGATGGAAAGGGTTTTGCTGCCCGAGTCCCACATAACCTTCGGATATGAAAACCTATAATCCCGTAATACGATGGAAGATGGGTCCACTGAAGGGAGGAGACGTGCTATTGCATTTTGCAGTCGCTCGAAGCCAGGAATTGTGCCCGCATAACGACGTGTCTTAGTTAGCAGGTTTTCCGCATGACAATAGATATCCTTGAATGCACCTGCACCATCCAAGATTCCTCTGATGCGCTCCGACTCAACCGTGACAGGAACCATGCCGAGCTCCTTGACCAAGTCATTAGCTGCCTTTTCTGGTTTGCAAGCATACAAAGTCTTGTCCTGGGGCAAAACTGGGTCTAAAATCCTCCAGGCAGCGGTGAATGCGGTACGAAAAGCATTTCCAGCAGTGCCATCAACAGGCTTCAAGTGATAAGCAATTGACCCCACCCCTTGATTGTCATCCGTTAGGATATCACAAGCGACTTGGATTGACAACTCAGGCATGGTCCGAAATGCTATGTCCGCCGCGCTGCCAAGTGCCTGCAGATATCGTTGATATTTTGGAGACTTCCCCATGACAATGCCCACTCGGTCCGCAGTGACTTTAAGGTCACCGTGATAGTTCATACCGAGCCGATTAAGGGGAGGAGCAGATATCAAAACTTGATCCCGGTTGTAGAATATTGGTTGGTCGTCCGATTTGAAAAAGACAAAGTCCGTTCCTGTAACACGCCAGGATTGTGGAGGTGGAATGATACCGTACATCCCCGAAAAGATGTATTCAGGTTGAAGAGTCCGACTAAGCTCCAGAACGGTGATAGAGACCTCATCTGTGCTGACCAGAGGTACCTCGTGTGAAGGCTGGCACGCCTCTGCGATGTGCTTGCCTTTGATGGCTAATTGTTGGGTGAACCGGCGTTTGTAGATCCTGACGAGCGTCTTCATAGCCTTTTTACGTTTTTCGGAAGATACGGGTGTAGGATGAGCCAAGTACAGATCGTCTGTGTCGGATTCATCTTCAGAGGACTCCTCTTTGTGCGGTGCTAATAACTCAACATAAGTGAGCGGTAAGCCTATATCAAAGATATTATACCTTGACGCTGGATGACTTCTTCGACCGTCACAGGGGAAAGGTCATCCATTGTGACCCTTAGAAGATCCTCCTCGTCAGGATTGCGGGCTTTCTTCCAGAGCAACTCTCCGATCTTGTTACCGACTCGGAAGGAAACCTTGGGTTTTGTCGAGGACTTCGTGGGAGAGTTGATTGGTGAATTATGTTCTCTCAAGTTCGTCTCTACCGCTTCATATAAGTACTGTGTGGCAAGTTTGAAGCCTTTACCCTTTTCTCCCACAGCCCAAAGATCCCGGCGGCTGGTACTCGCTCCATCCGTCACGAAGGTTGAAAAGCCGGCGGTAGGGTCCATATGGTTGTTGAAAAAGGTAAAGCCCGTCATTCCAGTGGAGGCATGTTTCCACATCACCGTACATATTTTGAGATCAGTTGAATAATGTATGAGCCTGAGCTGGGATGGATGGATGACGCCAGACAGTATGTATATAGGTTCCCAGTCCTTGGCGCGCTTGATCAAGGCACCATGCGGTCCTGTTAAGAGGCCTGGGAGGGTTTGGACCAGATGAGCCTTTCGGTCTTTTCTCTCCTTGGCTGTCGACCCTCGTAAGTCCTCGCGACGCCAGTCAGCCTGTGATCTGCAGTTGGTGCACTAAGTCTGTAACAAAAAATGAAGCACATACCCACTCACGTTGCAGCTTTTCCTTCAAGACCTGTCCTACTTGGTTTTGAATACTGTAAGGTGGACAAATACATAGTGAGTGGGAATGACGAGGAAGAACATCCAACTCACTACTCCTTGACTGCGAAAGGGACATTGTAATATTCAGATACCTCAGCGCAGCCACGGGCCTTCCAGTCCCAGAAAGGCTTGCGTGACATGAAGACAAGACGAGTTGTGGTGGACGCGATACTAAAATGTGATCACCTGACGCCTTGTGCGGTCATCGGCCCGGGTTTCTAGGTTCGGGTTTATGGCGTTCAGAGCTTCCTGGTCGCTCTTTGGGCTTTCACCTTGTCTTGATTGCTTCACGTAGCAATGAACGACATTGAACGTTCGACTGGATCACCCTTTCGCCGACAACTCGACACACGGTCGATCTTTTTCAACTCCTTCGTTCAACAATCCCCGTTCATATATCTGTGGTTGCCGACTCCTGGACCATGTCTAATGTGAAAATTGATCGATTGATTCCCCATTCGAAGTACACATTATCCATAAGCACACACAAAAGTAGACCAATGAACCAAAACAGCGGTAAATGGGACGAAATAGCATACGGGAAAGCAAAAACGACGCGGCTCCTCTTCGTGCCTTTTATCCACTTCGCACTGTGTTCATTTGCGGCTCTTTGAGACTGGGAGAGAGAAGGATTTCCGTCGTTCTGGACGGAGAACGGTACCTTCTTGGTATCCAGGCTCGTCATTCGTCACGATTTGCATGGTTCGGATATTCATTCGGAACCTTTTGTTCTGCAATGCCGCCTCGATGTCCTCTTGGCGCTTTCGCCCAGCTAGTAATTCCCCAATATGTGTCTGAGCTCCAATGGACATTGCTGAAGCGATCGTCCCGGGGTGATGTGCAAGACGGAGATATTCGTGCTCCCGACGATGGGCGAGCTGCACGATGGTCCCCATAACGGCGATTACGATCAGAATTATAGCTACAATGTGCACCGCAACCGTACTGAAATTTCCCAAAACAAAAAGACATTATCAGTCAAACGATTTGATTTTTAAGGGGCTCATCAATTCTAACCTCAACCACAAACGCTTGAGTATCAGAGTAACGTTCATCTTCATAGGCTGCGGGGTGGACAAGAAGTATGCTGTCTGAGCAAGTAGTTTCAGGTACGTAGTCTGCAGGAGCGATAAACAAATCTGTGTCAGCAAATCTATGTGAGATGGCGCAAACTATGTGTATGACTCACGTAGACCCGTTTTGAAATTGGGACCATAGCGTTACTGTCGTAAATCAAGGTTGTACCGTTGAAGCTGCGTTCGGCATATTCAAACATGGCCGCGGGCAACTGCAACGCGATTGCTTGCTCCCTTTGAAGATTCACTTCGGTGGTGCTGGTCAGGTTGAACCCAATACCGTTGAATGCACTACCATTGAGAGGTGGTCCAGTTACATTGCCGGATAACGACGAATAAGGGCTTCCTGCAGTAAAGTTTCCAAGATCCGTCAAGTTCTGAATGTTGCCCGACACGAGATCAAGCTCGATCTTGACGTTGTGGAGGGAAATGGTAGGATTACAGATGACCGCACTTGACGCAACCTGAGGAAGAAATGTAAAGAACCAGAAGACAACGGGTCTATTCAAAGTCAAATTAGTGTTTTTTATCTTCCAAAGGCAACATAATTTACCTTAAAGTGGCTTCTGAATCGTCAGTGGGTCCGCATTGTAAGATGTCAGTTCCTGCGAGACGTTTTAGTAACGGGTGATACAAAGGCAGAATCCGAGTTACCAAACGATGTAGTGTCATTCTTATCTATAGTCCAGGAAACATAGCACCCATCACCACTCGTCACGGTAGCTGTCCACCCGGCATCACCACCAAGTGTGGCTAAGTTAACCTACATTGCACACAAGTCAGCGTCGCGGTTTGGTGTGTTGGTTACTTAATGACGGCGTACAGGTGGAGCTGCAACACAACCAGGGTCGGAAAGGATACCAGCCGTATTAACCGAAAACGATCCGATCTGGCCAAGATAACTTGGCATCTGGTAACCAATACAGTGAATTTGAATCTAACAAGGAGAATACGTTGCGAAATGTACTTCAAACGAGCCTACGGTCCAGCCATCGTGAATGAAAAGTGGATCTGTGAGATTATAGAGGATGGCGGCGGAGGCATATCCTGCGGCAGTGACGAAGCCTGTCAAGGGTATGAACGGTTGTTAGTATTAACCATATCAGCAAGCAAACAATTGAAATTACCGGCTAAATCCGTGAATTCAGTGTCCTGGTTTAGCCCAATGGCGGCCAAGTTAGTCACGTTGAAATCTGATTATTGAAATAAACGTCAAGCTTTGATAGGCCGGAGCATCGCAAGGTTTACAAACAGGGCTGCGGGTCCCAAGGTGTATCTCGTGGGGCCAACAGGACACTTGCCAGAGGCTGAAGCGCTAGGCACATCAACACCACCAAACTTGTGATGAAAATTAAAACATGTCCATTCGACCACGCGCGTGACCAGGCCACGAATTTACTGTTCGGAGGGGTGAGCTCATGATAAAAGTCGTGGAAGAAAGTAGTCGTGACCTACTTCTCGCGGGTGTAGTCCAGTAAAAGGCTGTGTTCAGGTGGAGAATCTCCACGTATGAGATCTACATAGGGCTGTTGAAAGATTGGTCAAGAGCTGTATAATTGAGCATAAAAAAGCATCAACTTGTAATCTTTTTATCTCGACATCTGTCCAAGCCCACATGCCGACGATAATAATGGCCAAGAAGGAAGGAGGAAGCGACTATCATACGGCTTTACTCCATAAATGTAATCAAGAACGTGGATGAAGACATACGATAATATAATGGAGGACTTGACCCCCTTCAGCTGAGAAGCCGTGCGGGACTGAGAATCCTGCAACCCCGGATAAGAGAGAACGACGAAAACTAGATGATTTACGTACCCGAATTAAGGTTACTGAAGTAGAGAGCAACCTCGAGTCCAATGGCAAGGAGAACGAGGCCACCGAAGAATGGAATCCAAAACCAGAGCTTTAGAGGGATCGGAATCCAGACTGGCAGTTGGAAAATTGGATCGGTGGATTCTAGCCGAGCAACTGTCGAGATTAGAGGACTGGAAAAATACAAGCGACTATTGAACCTTTAGGATTTTCTAGCTTATTCGTTGCAAGGTGCATCGAGGTGGTGATTTCGCCGGGAGAGCCGGGAGGCGTTTCGCTAGGCTGGATCCAAAATGATAAGTGATGTATCTGATGATATTCAAGGATAAAGGTGTAACTGACTTCTTGGTAGTATTGTAATAACGGAGCATTGTGCTGGGACATTTCGGAAACTGTTCAGAAGGGCAAAGACCCGCGAAGGCGTGGTGGGTGCTTCTTTATACATCGGTGTGCCTGGGCTCTGCAAAGCCTCGGTAAAGTTCGAGGCCCGCACATCACCACCTTCCCTATCCAGTTGCGAGATTTTCGTCCAACAACCATCTGCCACTGACTGCCAGCGATAATGTATCTTTTACAAATCTTGTGAGGAAGCTGCAGTCAGAAAATTTTAGCAGACTCAAATTCCATCGCTGTGTTCTGTGAAGAAAGCGAGTCAGTTATTTATAGTTCCGGTGTTTTCCAACATCCGTGATCACGGCGCACTGTTGCTTAGATATAGATTCGTGTGCCTCGGTCCATACTGGCATGCAAATGCGCCTGAAGTTCACTTGTAATATTTTCAGACTGAAACAAATCGTGATGCATTCAAGTGGTGATAGTACAAACACAGGGTGCACAGTAGCATACCATGTCACACAGTATCTTGAAAGTACTTGACAAGTATACTAAATATCATTACCAGAACTTTCAGCATGGTATTGTAACAGTATTCAGATATAAACTACAATACTTGTGCTCAAATTCATCTGAAAGTATGAAGGAAAATGAGACTTATACCTTTTCAATAACATCAAGCCTTTTGTTTCACTACTTTTACTGTATTTACAGCAAAGTGCTGTATAGTTTGGATAGAATACTTGCAGCCTAAGATGAATCAAAGTATTAAACCAGTAAGGAAGTTGGGGCACTTTTACTATTAGGATACCTTTTGAATCCTATCAAGATACAGGATGAAATAGTATAGTACTGTTGCCATATTTTGGATTTAAGATACTTTGTCAATACTTTTAAGATACTTTTTCAATACATTTAAGATACTGTGTCAATACTTTTAAGATACTATTTCAATACTTTTAAGGTACTCTTTCAACGCATCTAAGATACTGTTTCAATATCCTTAAAGAACTTTGAAAAATAGTATAGTACTGCTTCAATACTGTTCAGATACTTTGCAAAATGGTATTGGACAGTTATTTAATGCTAAAACCCAGGGAAATATGGGGCTGGGAATTAGGATTCTGAAGTTCTGGGAATTCTGAGAATTGGAATTGCAATACTGGGAATGCTAGGAATGGGCATTTCAAAGTGCAGGCTTTGGGATTCTGAGAATTGTAATTCCAAGAGTGTGAGAAGTTTGGAAAGTAGAATTCTGAAATTGTGGGAGATTAGGGATTTGGAAGTCAACAATGATGAGAATTGAAATCCTGAAAATATGCATATTAATGCAAATTCCAAGAATGGGAATCCAAATGCAGGAAATTGGGAATCCAGATTCAGCAGATTGGGAATCCAGATGCAGGGAATTGGGAATCCATTCAATTCAATTCCGTGCAATTCCTCGGTCCACGAGTGGCTCAGCAGTATTTGTGTCGACTGCAGCAAGCTCAAAAGACAATTCCGTGCAAATTCCAACCAATTCCAAACAATTCCGTGCAATTCCTCGATCCATGAGTGGCTCAGCAGTATTTGTGATGTGTCCTGTGAGCTCAAAGGAGAATTCCATGCAAATTCCAACCAATTCCAAACAATTCTGTGCAATTCCTCGGTCCACGAGTGGCTCAGCAGTATTTGTGTCGACTGCAGCAAGCTCAAAAGACAATTCCGTGCAAATTCCAACCAATTCCAAACAATTCCGTGCAATTCCTCGATCCATGAGTGGCTCAGCAGTATTTGTGATGTGTCCTGTGAGCTCAAAGGAGAATTCCATGCAAATTCCAACCAATTCCAAACAATTCCGTGCAATTCCTCGGTCCACGAGTGGCTCAGCAGTATTTGTGTCGACTGCAGCAAGCTCAAAAGACAATTCCGTGCAAATTCCAACCAATTCCAAACAATTCCGTGCAATTCCTCGATCCATGAGTGGCTCAGCAGTATTTGTGATGTGTCCTGTGAGCTCAAAGGAGAATTCCATGCAAATTCCAACCAATTCCAAACAATTCCGTGCAATTCCTCGGTCCACGAGTGGCTCAGCTGTATTTGTGATGTGTCCTGTGAGCTCAAAGGAGAATTCCATGCAAATTCCAACCAATTCCAAACA